>QEOT01005001.1:0-10524 GCA_003123785.1 Pterocarya stenoptera
GGGTCTTCCACGCACAGGCATCCAATGTTAATTCCCAATTCAATTACCGGACTTCTACACTTCCAACACACGGGCCATCTTCAATAGTTGTAAGGGCCACTTCACACGGGCCTCTCACAACATTTGGGTCAACTGAACAACCCAACAAGGCTCGTGACCCACCACCTACATGTCAAATTTGTGGAAAAAAAGTCACATTGCTCTTAAATGTAGGAACTGGTTCAATCACTCTTATCAACCTGAGGATATTCCTCAGGCTCTTGTTGCAATGACACTTGAGGATTTTCCTCAAAATGCTGAATGGATTACCGACACTGGCGCATCTGCTCATATGACCGACGACCCAAGTATACTCGAAAATTTACGTCGTTATTTTGGCAATGATGTTGTTATTGTTGGAGATGGTAGTTCTCATGCTATTACTCATATTGGTGATACTTACCTTAATGGTACTACTAAAATCAAGTTATGTGATGTTTTATTAGTACTTACATTGGCAAAAAATCTTTTATTTATTGAGCAACTCACCACTGATTACCTATATAATTGCGAATTTTACAGTGTTGGTTTTATTGTTAAGGAACGGGAGGCCAATCACGTCTTGTTGACTGGATGACGGAAGGGTAACCTCTATGTTTTTTCCCTTCCGTACGAAGCTCATTTTCAACCCGATTTCGACGTGTTTCTGAAGATGTTTGGCACCAATGTTTGGGACATCCTCAGACCTCTACTATTCAAGTCCTTAAATCTGAAGGGCTTATTCAAATATCTGTCACCAACAAAACACAAACTATTTGTGAAAGTTGTCAATTTGGGAAACTCAGCAAATTTCTGTTTTTACCTTCTACTAGTTTAACTTATGCTATTTTTGATAAAGTTTATTGCGATTTATGGGGACCTGCCCTTGTTATCTCTGTTGGTAAATTTTCTTATTATGCTTGCATTATTGATATTTTTTCTAAATTTATATGGATCATATCACTTCAAAAAAAATCTGATTTCTTCCTAGCCTTCTTACTTTTTGAAAAATATGTCGAACGTCAATTTAATAAAAAAATAAAAAAATTTCAAACCGATGGGGTTGGAGAGTTTGCTAACACACTGTTTATCTCACATGTACAACAATAAGGTACTATTCATCAGTTTTCTTGCCCCCATACCCCTGAACAAAATGGCACAGTGGAACATCGTCATTGTATTATTAGAGAACTGGGTATGACAATGCTTTTTCATAATGGTGTTCCAAAACTCTTTTGGGTTGAAGCTTTTACCACAACTGTTTTTTTTTAATAAATCGTCTTCCCTCATGTACTCTAGATTTATAATCACCTTTTTATATTTTGTGTAACACCTTTCCTGATTATCAATCCTTGCGTATTTTTTGTTCCAAATGTTATCCATACACTTGGGACACTAAACAAAATAAATTTGATCCCAAAACCTTACCATGTGTTTTTCTAGGCTACAGTGATCATCATCGTGGGTACAAATATTGTCATCCTTCTATAGGTCGTACTTACATTTCTCGTTATGTTGTTTTTGATGAACTTAATTTTCCTTATAAAAATTCTGGAAACCTTCACCTTCCACCACCTTCTAACCCAACTTTATCTATATTCGACATATGGATTACACCTCCCTCAATCTCACCTCCTCTCACTACTTCAACCTCTCTCCCTGACCTACATATCCCCTTAACACCTTTCTGCTCCTGAGCTGCAACTCAACATCCCTACAACAGTCATTTCCAACATCTCGTCTTCTCCTTCACCTCCATGCATTTCATCTACACCAACCCCACCTCCGCCTCCTCAACACACAATGATTACCCGATCCCATGTTGGTATTCAAAAACCCAATCCTAAATATGCAAATCCCTATGACCTCAACACCATACCCCAGGAATCCAAAACCATACAATTTGCTCTCAATCATCACGGGTGGACCCAAGCTATGCTTGATGAGCTAAAAGCCTTACATATTAACAATACCTAGACACTTGTGAAACGTGTTTCCTCCATGAATGTTATTGGTTGCAAATGAATTTTTAAAACAAAGCTCAATGCAGATGGCACACTTGATCAACTGAAAGCTCGTTTAGTAGCAAAAGGCTTTCATCAAATAGCGGGTGTTAACTATCATGAAACCTTTTCCCCAGTAATCCGACCAAATTCTATTCAAATTGTTCTTTGTATTGCTCTGGTCAACCATTGGGACATTCGTCAACTGGACGTCAAGAATGCATTCCTTCATGGTGAACTTCATGAACCTGTCTACATGGAACAACCTCCAAGTTTTATTCACTCAACTCATTCCTCTCATGTTTGTAAATTAAATAAAGCTCTGTATGGCTTAAAGCAGGTTCCATGCACGTGGTTTGATAAATTTAGTAGCTTTTACTTACATATGGTTTTAATTGTAGCACTGCCGACTCATCTTTATTTATTTATCGTTCCCCTCGTGGATGTCTTATATTACTTTTGTATGTTGATGATATCTTACTTACTGGCTCCTCCACAGACCTCCTCTCTGAGTTTGTCTCAACCCTTAGTAGTCAATTTGCCACGAAAGACTTGGGTCTTATTCATTATTTTTTAGGAATTCAGATTACTCACACAACTGACAGCCTTACCCTAAGCCAAGCCAAGTATGCCTATGACATTTTAGACCGAGCCCAAATGAATGATTACAAACTCATGGGCACTCCCATGATGGCTAAAACCAACAGTCTTAAATCCACAACCCCTTTTTTTGACCTAGCCCATTATCGAAGTCTTATGGGTGCTCTTCAATATCTTACACTTACTCGACCTGATCTTGCATATAGTGTCAATTTTGTGTTTCAATTTATGCACTCTCCTACTGAAGCTCATTTTAAAATGGTTAAACGTGTTCTTCGATATGTGAAAAGTACAGTTAGTTTTGGTCTTAATTTCACCTCCAACTCTACACTTGATCTTTATGCATTTTCTGATGCAGATTGGGCCGGCTACCCTCTCACCCGACGCTCCACGATAGGATATTATGTCTTTTTCAGTAGTAATTGCATCTCTTGGTCTGCAAAAACGTAGCACACTGTCTCCCGCTCAAGTACTAAAGCTAAGTATCGAGCTGTGGCCCAAACTACTGTTGAACTCACGTGGATTTCATTCCTTCTTTGTGACCTTGGCATCAAGCTACACACACCACCTTTATTACGTATTGATAATCTTAGTGCACTTTACATGACTGTTAACCCAGTCTTTCATGCTTGTAGCAAACACATTGAGATCGACTACCACTATGTACGTGAACGAATCGCTTTTGGTCTTCTTCACACCCATTATGTGCCTCTTCACACCCATCATGTGCCAGCTTCCTTACAACTTGTTGATCTTTTTACCAAACTACTTGGACGCCCGACTCTTTCCCTCTTTGCACCAAACTTGGCCTCGTACCTTGGCACAGTTTGTGGGGACGCATTAACAGCAAACAACAGTCAACAAAACACATGCACCAACCAACACAAAAACACAAGAGGACCCATGGTCATGATCACTTACCCCTTTGATGATCACTTACATCTTTGTGCAACGGCTCAAATACAAACGGCTTCATCATGCAAACAGCTAGTACACTTATACTCATATTTTGTTGTAACAAACTCTATAAATAAAATAGAAAGACTCTCATTCAAATAAAATAGAAAGATCACTCTCATTCACTCACGGTGATTGAGGCATTTTGTCAAACACTTTGTAGTCTCATTCTCTTCAATTTTGTCTAACACTTTGTAGTCTCATTCTCTACACGTATATCATCCATTCTTATATTAATTATGAAAAGTCAAGTGAGTAAATATTAAAAAAAGTGAAATTTTAAGAGTGTTAATTAGAACATTTCATATTTATACCTAATTAATTAATACGTACTTTAGTAATCGAAGAATGACTATTTTTAAAAAAAAATATATATATCTTTATTCATATCATGAACAGTATTTAAAAAAACAATTTTCTCATGCATTATACGGTCGTACTAGTCTGTATACGATAGGGGAACCACTTCTAGATTTTTAAAAATTATGAAGTAGGACGACGTTAAGTCTTTTCTAGCTACATATTAGCTTAAGTACTACTGTTATTTACTCGATTTTTCAAAATTATGAACTAGATTTCTTGAAAATAATGTATTGCATAATTGAAATTATTCGATTAAAAACAATATATAGTTTTTTGAAATATGTTTGTGAAGGCATGAGGCTCCAAAGGAGTAAAATGTTCCATACTATATATCAAAAAAAAAAAAAAAAAACCGGAAGATTAGCATACCTGATCTGTTATTTTGATCTTCTTGATTGCTTTGGCGTTGCTCTTCGTTTGAAACGTTCATGAAATGAATGTCACCAGTTGGAAGAGCCAATGGATCAACTTCGCGCATACCTTTTTAGCAAGAAAAAGTCAACAAATCTAATTAACATATAGGGTAGAACTTTTAATATTCTAGGTTTTGAATGATCAATCTTCCTTATATATAATGACAAAAAAAATCAACAAATCAAATCTGAATTGGATACATGAAATGCATTCTTATCGAAACTATAATTATTAGATTTATATTATATGTTTTATTCTTGAGTTGCATTGTATATACTTTTAGATTCATATTATCTTCATTTTATAGTGTAAGTTCTGGACTTATACTTTAACTCATTTATATGCGATTTTAAATATCTGAAATTGTGGTTTATATTTGTTGGCCAATTTACAATCACACTCCTCAAAGTATCAAATTTTGAAAATCCCTTAAACTGCCATATGGTTGCAATCTGCCCTCTTAATTTTTCAGTTAAAATTAAAGAAAAAGTTACCCCTAATTAAAAAGATTTTAAAATCACAAAATAACCGGTTTATCAAATAAAAACAATAAATTTCAAATAATTGCTCATATAAATATCTTCTAAGATAAAAAATAATTATTTAAAAAACTAAATAGAAATATTTTTTAAGTAAAATATTTTTAAAATACTATTAATGGCACTACTAATGTTTTAACAAGGGTATTTGCTAACTTTTCATAATTTGAGGGGACAATTGTTAGAATTTATAATTTCGGGGGTGATTGGAAATTAAATTTGTGATAGTCAGAGGGGCTAATTTATATATTTATCCCAATTAATGTTTAATAAACACAACACAATTTTGCAGTGAAAATCATGCCGGTCGATACCGATTCAAATATTACGGCCAGCTGGTCTTTCACCTAGCTAGCTAATTCAGTTAACAGATCAGGGATTAAAAAGTACTACTCTATATATGCTGTAGAATATATTTTTATAACTCTTGATTTCTTTTTTAATTACTAAGAAAACATAATCCAATATTATTGACGGTGTTTCTTTAAATGAGCCATTAATATTGAAGAATATTACAAAATGTAAAGCAAGAGAAGTAAAGGAGATCAGAGGTAATACAGGAGTAGATGCGTTGTTTCCAAAACCCGAGCTGATTTCCACTTGGGAAGGAATGACGCATAGAGGCCAATGCTAAGATGGGAGACTCGCCATACTCGTCAAGAGCCAGTGCCAAACGTGGGCAGGTTAGGATTAATCCCAAAGCAATATCTGTTAATGTGTACGTCGTACGTACCAGGCGTATCATGTACAGAACATGCATATAGGAAATGGTCAAAGATCAGGATTTATTATATTAATTTATATTGCCAAGATCTTAAATGAATATATATATATATTTATGGCAAGAAAAAAACGGCAGCCGGCCAATTAATTGATCGATCAGAAGTTTTAAGTTTTGACAAAAAAAAATTTATACATTTACGAGGTGGCTAAATGTAATAAATTAACTGATCTACAAATTAGATCATATTAAACCATGTCAATCATGTATAGAATTTCTTATCAAACATTTCTATTACCAGATAGTAAAATATGTACGAGTTCTTACGTACCCAAAGTTCCGGTATAGATGGCACGGGTAAAAAGCGTAGCACCATTGCGGTCCTGAATCTCCTCATGATCATTATCCTGTGGAATTAAATCTTTATCTGGAGTAAGATAATACAAATGGCGCGCCATCTCTATTTGCCCGAAATCAATAGCCATAACAACTGGAAGATTTTCCCCTTCGGAATCATGTCTAATGCTGATCAAGCCAAAGTACTTTCGAAGCATGCACTCCGCCATTGGCCATTTCCCAAGCACGGCTGCCGTGGTTAGAGCTGTGAAACCGTCTCTATCATACATGGCCAAGCCCTCATTCGACATTGGATAATTCACCAACGCCTTCACTATATGCTCATGTCCATTTGTAACAGCAGTGTGAAGAGCCGTTTCGCCTTTATTTGGGATTATCCTATTCAATGCATCGTGGGGTAGAGGCTCCTCATGAAGAATTCTAGTTGTCTCATCCAGATTACCGTCTCGCACAGCATTGTACAATTTGTCATAGCTACATAAGTACTCTTCATTTCGACATCCGGGACTCATGGAATTCTCCTCCGGCGTATCTGCGGCCATCCTAAAACTGTTATTCTTAGTATCAAATATAGAATTTTATGCGTTTATTATTATTTATGGGTTTAGTTAATTTTCGAATTCTTTTTTGGAAAAGATTTAATTTACAGTCCAAGGGTAAAATACTGCTAAAACTTATACATCCTAAAACGAAATCTAATAGTACATGCTAATTTTTCTTTTTAGCTTACAAGATGTTCTTCTTATAATAAAGTTAATATTATTAAAATAACAATAAGTTTATACGAGTTCGGACAACTTTATTCCATTTTGGCTCTATAACAATCGAATATTACATTAATTTTCTTAATTCTAAGCTTGATTAGATTATTATATTTATATATATAACTAATTAAATTGGAGTCAAGTACTTGATCAAACCCAAAGTACTGTTCATTGTTTTACCATGCATGCTAGGTACGGAACCCGATTGTTTAATTTGACTAGCGGTTTTGTCTTTTATTAATGTGATAAGGGCTTATAAGACAGTTTTCCAATTCTTTATGAATACCATTTTTTTTTTAATTTCTTTTCAAATGGTGGTATTAATCAGTTTTTGTGCACGTGCAATGTTATGAGAGAGAGAGAGAGAAAGAGAGAGAGAGAGATACCTTGCTCGATAGCTACATGCCGCTTTCCATACCTATCTGCCAAAGTCTTCCAAGCTTCTCTGGCATTCATAATGTTCTGAATCTCAGAAAATGGCTGTGGGCCGCATGAAATCTGGATCACATGTAAAGCCATGAAATTCTCCCGTCCTCTTCCCGGAAAGGGTTCGTCGGTGTGTTGAACGTCCTGCCAAAGATCTTGAGACAGCAAGTACGTTTTCACCCGAACCTTCCATTCCTCATAATTATATTGGTCATGAAGCAATATTGCTTGAGGAACAACCTCAGCACTAAAGGCGGCTGATGATGTAGTACCATATGTTTCGATGTGATTTGTTGTCATGTTGATGATATCCCTACATGCAACGTATACGTATTGTATTATTGTGACGGAAGAATCTTTTGCCAAGTACTAAATATAAAAGTGAAAAGAAATTACTTATAATTTCTAGCTTAAATAAAATATATAATAACTTAAATTTGTGAGAAGAGATGAAGTAAATTAGATCTTACTATTTGGCCAGAGAGGCAGAGAGAAAATAACAAAAACATTTAGGTGCATGGTTAAAGTCATATATAATGAGCAATCATATTGACTCAGGTGACTTCTAATATTTCACTATTCTATTCATGCAGATTAGTTTTTTCACATCTTAGATAGCATAAGATATGCCCAAGTTAATGAAGTGACTCGTAAACGACAAAATATCCACAAATTTTGCCTTTTTGTATTATGTAATTAAGAAAGTTTTGGTTTGGATCTTCCATCTCCTCCCTTAAAAGAAAAACGGCGCCTAAACTCATTACATAGGGTATAGAAAACAGTGGATTTAGATCTTTTCATCTTCCTGTATATATAGCTCCTAATGAACTCAAAAAAGGTACGTAAACTGACATTTGAGCAGAATGAAACTTTAAACTTACGATGCTGGACGGGAGGGATTTTCTCCGAAATTTACTGTCGGATTGTAAGTCTGATGACTTGGCGGTTGTCGTCTCTGGAAAACAACGATCGGTCTTGCAGAAATGATGACCTGCACACTCAAATATGCCTTGGAATTTCTTCTTATCGCTACTTCAGAAGACGACATGATCATGACCCAAATAATTAAATTAATTAATCCTGTTGGGTCTAATCATTTCTTCTTCTTTTTATTTTTTTCTGATTAAAGCAGATGCCCTGAGATTCCAATCCATGTATTTGGGCTGCATCATTACCCGTGCTGTAACATTGAAAAAGTATTCGGAACCTTAATCATTACCGGCCGTTGTAGTGTCTGGTGAAGTTACTTTATGCCTATTATTCATGTTATTCTTCGATATAAAATGAATTGGTCCGGCCTATTTTAAGAATAAAAGGACCGGAAGATATAAAGATAAGGAAGATAAGATAAAGTTAAATCTTTAACTATAAAGAAGGAATTAGAATCCCTAAGGAGTGAATTTCTGCAAACGTGGGACTCCCATTGACTCTCTCTCTAGATCTCTACATGAAGGACAACATCTAATTCAACATCACCTTAATCCTATTATCTCCATTGTATTATTGAGAACTATGGAACTATGCGAGGTCTGGGAAATTCTATAATTACCAAACATAATAGATTTCACCTCAAACGATTTGTAGATGTATGTTTTTATTCTGAATCACGTAAATCTTTATATATATATATATATATATATTTTTTTTTTTTTACATTTTTACTGATCTCTATTTATTATTTGCTTCGTGGATAGACATCCAAGAAACGAATAAAAGCTCAAGCCATCATTGTGGGTCATTCAACCCTATTAATTGTTGGATTTGGCCCCCACCGAAAAATTGCATCAATTGCTTCCAAATGTGCAGGTGTACCGAGTGTATAATCTGTTCTGCCAGATAAAAACTTTGAGTCAGAGAATAAGCTGGATTATGAAGGTTTGCCCGTTTGTTTAGTAAAAATACATCCACTTCCGTATAATATCTATTTCTGATTGTAATTTCAATGCAAGCATCATATCCTCTGTGTCTTTACTAGCTTCGAATTCCACTTATCTTTTTTAGCGTAATTGTATATGGTGATATCTTGACCTTTGAGATATATTAAATAATTTAAATATAAAACATAGCCAGATTGGAAAGGTATATGATGTTGGGTTAAGAAAGAGGTTAGTGTTGTTGCCAATCCGGTATTTATCTAGCTAAGCTGCTGGAAGTTCTGGAGATGTATTGAGGAAGAGAGATGCTCAATGTCTTTGCAAGGGAGCTGACGTTGAAAATAATAACTAATTATTGCCATGTTACTGGGTGCTAGAGTGTGTATGGATAAATAATTTATCATGGTTTTGTTGGATTGCTTAAGTATGATTTAATCCCTTTGGAGAGAGGATCTCCACTTTTGAAGTGGAAGATGACATTACTCTTTAGAGGATGCTTTGAGAATGAGATGAGACGAGAATTTGGTAAATAGTCGAGAATTTAGTTTGAAGAAGGTTTGTCAACCATTGGATTGTGGTGGTTTGGGGATTAAGGATTTAAGGGTGTTTAATAGAGCATTACTTGGGAAATGGCTTTGGAGATATCAATTGGAGAGTAAAGCCCTTTGGAAACATGTGATAGAAGTAATATATGGAAGTTTAGGGGGAGGTTGGTGTTCTAAGGTAGCTAGTGGAGCTTATGGGGTTAGTTTGAGGAAATTTATTAGAAAAGGATGGGATTCCTTCTCTAACAATTTCAGATTGAAGGTGGGTGATGGAAAGAGGATTCTCTTTTGGCATGATCTGTGGTGTGGGGATACTGCTCTCAAGCTGGAATTTCCTTCTCTATTTAGAATTGCTAGGGATCATAATGCATCTATTTATGATTCTTACTGCAGTAGTAACAACAAGGTTGAATGGAATATCATTTTTACAAGGGACGTTAATGATTGGGAAGTGGATGAAGTTAAGGCTCTGCTGGTAAAACTCTACAATTCTAAGGTGGTGCTTGAAAGAGAAGATAGTATGGAGTGGATTTCTGCTGGAAATGCTAAGTTTTCAGTCTCATCTTACTACAGAATTTTGTCAAGCCTTAGCAGTTGTGAGTTCCCGTGGAAAAGTATTTGGAAAGTAAAAGTTCCCTCTAAGGTTGCTTTTTTCTGTTGGGTGGCATCTTTGGGTAAAGTATTGACCACTGATAATCTTAGAAGGAGAGGTATGCTTATTGCTGATTGGTGTGTTATGTGTAAACGGAATGGAGAATCTGTAAATCACCTTTTTCTTCACTGTGAAGTGACTAGTTATTTGTGGAATGAGGTTTTGAGTTGGATAGGATTACATTGGGTGATGCCTAAAGATGTGGTGGATCTGTTGGTAGGGTGGAAGTTTGGGAAGGGCTGTAAAAAGGCGGCGAGAGTTTGGAAGATGATTCCTCCTTGTCTTATGTGG
>QEOT01005001.1:24669-51185 GCA_003123785.1 Pterocarya stenoptera
AACGGTGTTAAACCTACCGTTCGAAAATAACATACCCGTTCGAACGGTGATAAAACCGTTCGAACGGTTTTCATTCCAGATTTCCAGTCATCTTCAACAACGGAAAACACACATATATCACCAAATGCACAAACCATAACCAGTATAATAACAACATGCTAACAAATAAAAATATCAAGATGGAAATTCAAACTTAGATAAAAGCTTATAAAAAGTAGATTATAAAAAACATACCTTAGATGAAAATCCAAGAAGAGATAAAACTTAGAACCGAGAAAGAGTTCCACAAAAAGTAGTAGAAATAACGTATTAATCCGAAAATACTTGAGTGAGATGAAAAGTAGTAGTATTTGGAGCTGGATTGAGGGAGAAAGGCTCGGTTTGTTCGTGAGGGTTTGAGAGGGGCGGGAGGAGAGGGACGATTCTGAAGTTCTGCCGTGTATTTCAATAAAGTTGTCCGTTCGAACGGTTACTTACTAACCGTTCGAACGTGAAACAACAAGGCGGGAATAATTTCCCTCCTAAAGTTTCACGTTCGAACGGTGAAAGTGCACGTTCGAACGGTGTAGTAATTTCCCGCTATAACGATGTTACTTAATGTGCCAAAATTTCTGTTCGAACGCAAAAATTAAAGACTTCGAATGATGCCTCATTACCGTTCAAACGGTTAAATTATTAGGGACGGAATATTTCATCCCTGAACATACCGTTCGAACGCGTTCGAACGGTATGCAGCTTCCGTCATCTTTTTGGGACAAAATATAAAATTTATCTCTAAATCTCACTTTTTGGGACGATTTTCAATTCGTCCCAAAATAAAATCGTCCCAAAATATCTTTTTTGTTGTAGTGACACAAAGTCTGTGTCGTCGATTGATCATCTATGTTTGTTGCTTAATGGGCGTCGTCGCACTCTGTTCGTACTAGCTAGTTTGGTGTGGTATTTAAATTCAAAATGCAGCATATATGCATGCATGTGTGTTTCTACGACTATGTTTATCATCATCTATTCAGCGAATATATATTAACGTTTGTGCTTAATTGGTTTCTCATACAAGCGTTTGTGCATATATGCTTGGTTATATGCTTACCAAAGTAGAGGATGATGATCAACCACTCGATCGATCTCCGCAGGATCGAAGAAAGTCAGGTTGTAACATTTCACTACAATAAAACTATTTATTAATGGCTAGTTAATTCCAGCGAAATAACTATTTACAATTAAAATGAGTATGTTTCAGTCACAAATAGTATTTTCGCCACAAATAAATACATGGTCACAAAAGTTTGTTTGTCTTGTATTGGATCTCTCCCTTCTCCTTGTATGACCATTGACCGTACGTTTGTTGCTTAATATACTCGTTGAATTACTGATTCTCTACGAATGTTACCCCACGTACCTCCATGTCCTACATGGAAAAGGAGGTTTCCACGTGGCATTGGAGGTTCCATGCCAGACCTGAGTGCCTCATGATTTAAAGCGTGCTTGCACCCTCTCAAGTTATTTCTTGATCTGTTCACTTATCTTGAAAGAGAGAACAAATGCTTGTGATGTCTATAGATTTTGGGAATATATATTTGAGAGATCCAAAATGTGTGGTTTTTCTTTGATAATTAAGAACACCAAATTAGCATCGATCCCTTCTTTCCATGAAATTCTGGTCTAATAGTATGGTCATGTTTCTAGATTTTGGAAAAAGTCATATACTATTTATCAAGTTATTATCATTTTGGCAATACGGCCACTAAGTACGTATGAAGTTTTTATTTAACTCTTTAATTCAAACAAAGTTATATTAATTTATCTATTTGTCAATATCTAATTTTAATCACAAAATGGCACTACAAAAAAATTGCTTATTTGCAACTAATTAATTTCAGCGAAATGATTATTTACAATTAAAATTAGTTGCAAATAGTCTTTTGGTTGCAATAAATTAGTCACAAAAGCCCATTTTTCTTGTAGCGTGGACAAAAACATTTATATATATGAATCGATTGGCATGTCAAAATGAGATCAAATAATTAGAAAATGAATGATAGTTTTGGGGACAAATTTAGCAATTTAAAAATTATATTATAAAAAGAATCATTTTAATTTGAAAGACGAACAAAATTTATTATAAATTTGTACTTTGATATATTGTCTTGGGAAAAAGATCTTATGATCAAGTTGTTACCCGAATTTGACGACCTCAAGCGAAAGACACATGGAATGGATCCTCCAACATCTATTGCTTATTTAATATTTTCCAAAATATTTTGATGGATAGCAATAGATATTGTATGACTTATTTTATGTGTTTATTTCTCTCTCATTTAAGACTCTCAAATTTGGACAACAACTCGAATGGACCTTAATCGAACACCCTTGACTGTCTTTTGACTTGGGTAATTTAGTTTGAGACTTTATAATCTTTTTTAAAAGAATACAAGAAAAATCTAAAAGATGATGACAGTAAAGAATTGGTTCAACTTCCAAGTCTGCCTATGTATGTGTATTCTTTGCTGAAGGGGAGCTCAACATGTTGTTCAAGTGGGCCAGGGTTTTTGGGCAAAATGACAGCTTTTTGGGCCAGGGTTTTAACCCTAGCCTTCATCTTCTCTCTCTTCTCTCTCTCTCTCTCTCTCTCTCTCTCTCTCTCTCTCTCTCTCTCAGCTTTGCACTACTCTTCTCACTTTCCCTTTTCGTTTTGTTTTTTTTGTTCCCTCCGGTAGGTAGCAGTTGTTCCACCACTGACACTCGCCATCACCTCGGCTCCACGTGGTAGCGTCATTCCGTCCCCCTCAGCCACTGTTAGATCGCATCTCCACCTTCCCAATCCATGTTCCACTTTCGTTGCACCCTGTGAGGCATTCGTCTCTTCCTCTCTATTCCGTCTTCAACTATCAAATCCTCCAACATCTCTTTCTGTTATCTCAGCTCGCAAGTTTAGAAACTTTTTGTCTAGGGTTCTGCCGTTTGCCACCATAGTCCATTGCCTCCAGGAGCTCCTTATTCACCCCCACACCCTCTCCCTTCTACTAGGCCTCCTCCCCTTCTCAGATCCTCCCAACCCAAGTCTAGATCCTCCTTTAGGGTTCTACTCCGCCGCCTACCACCACCCTCCTCAGAGAGATCCCTTTCCTCCACCTTCTTGAATGTCGGATCTGCCACCCTTTAATTTTTCCAATCATAGATCCCTCTCTTTTGCCCAGATTTGCCCCTATCACTATGCACCCCTTCAACTGCCACCACACGACACATGCGCGCGCTTGTACACACACACACGCTTGATCTGAGAAGGGTACTTTAAGTCAGCGCGCTAGATTATCAAGAATTGCCCTTCTGGATTGTGAGTAAATTTTCAGACCCACCCTTGAAATACTAACATGGAAAATTCATTAAGTTGTATTTGGTGCCGTCAGATTGTAAGTGGCAGAGTGATTGGGAGCCCTATGGAGCATTGGGATAAAATCTGTAGGTGGTGATGGATTGTCGGCCGTAGGTCGGGTGAAGCTTTGGGAATCGCGTGTAGTTGTGAAAATGCAAAAACTATGAAATTGTGTGCTACATTATGTTTGTTTGCTGTACTTTGCTATGCCATGTTATTGAATAACTGCATGTTGCATGTCATTATATTGTACTAACGGTGCCCTGTGTTGTGTTTGTGCTGTAAACTTGAAAACACTGTGGTTTTGGAGTCAAACATTAAAAAAACATGTCTTTTTGTGGGTGTGTGCATATCATGATTCCAAGTCTAGATGAATTATTATCTCGATGGAGTTCCTTCGGTTATTTGAGAGCGTATAAAATTGAGTGACGTTCCCTAGGTTTTCACCGGGTGATAACGGGCTCGAATAAGACAGTAACGCTCTCGAGTTGACTTTGGGACCTCTCTGCTGGCGGACGCTAGAGGATACTTGGCCAGTCGAAAAATGGGAAGAGGGAAGGCAAATCATTGTTTTGGGGTGGGGGGAGGCTGGGGGGATCCACACCTGGGCGCCACCTGGCTTCCGCTCACTTAATGTCGGGCTTGGATGTGGGCATCCACCAAACATCCCTAGCTAGAAAGTTAATTCAAACTTGTACTTACTCAGACTCCTACTGGTGATGCACATGTCAATTTTTTTAATGATGCCGGCCTATGACTACTAACAGCTGACTGTTATAATGATAACAAAAGGTTAATTTGACCAAAGTTAAAAATATAAGGAGTAAAAAATTCGGAATTAAAAGACTTAATGAGCAATTTGTTTCAAAGGTAAAGCACATGAACTATTTTAATATTTAACCAATTTTATTTTGCTAAAATGGTTTCAAAATCGTTATATGTATAATTGCATAGTTATCAGAAGATAGTTGTGTTTGACTTAGATTAGGTCTTGTTTGTTTTTATAATCCATCTCATCTCATCTCATCTAATAAATACAATTTTTTTAAATTTTCACATAAAATAAAATGAACAATTCAACTTTTTCAAATTTTAATATAAAAATAATATTAAAAACTATATTTTAATAATATTTTATTTTATTTTTAATTTTAATCTCATCTCGTCTTTAAATAAATAAATAAATAACTCTGCTCACGCTTGCAATATCGATCCAATCAGTTTGCACTATTTCGACTCTGCACAACCCTTGATATAAATTTCCCATGTCCCTTGTGGGGCAGCTGATGGGCTGTGCAAGGGATGATTGTCTGCCCAGGCCCGCAAGCCCATATCCTGAACAGAGCATAAAAATGCTTCTGTGGCGTTGGATTGATTCAAACCTCTTCCGCAGAAAATTTATAATGCCTTTGTGAAGGATTGATTCAAACCTGGCAGAAAATTTAATGCTTTTGTGACGTGGGCAGAAACACTACCGCTAAACAACGAATGCTTGGTGTTTTAAACATTGACCTGCTTTAACGTTTTCTGATGTACATATTGACCTACTTTCCATAATCTTTCTCTTTTCCCATAATTCATAAATTCTAAATATGTTTCCAAAAGATCTTAAATGAATTTTTTCAAATTAAAAGAAAAAATCAGTACATAATTATCATCAAATATATACAATGTAATTTTTCAAAAAAGACCAAAAGAGCATGTGAATGATCATATAACTAATATATTTTAAATGGTGCATAATACCAAGCAAAATATATGTCTCTTTATATATATAAAGATACTATCAAACGGAATTTTGTTGTTTTAACGGAACTACAGTAATTTTATTTCTTTTCTATTAACTTCCGTTAAATCCGTCTGGCATCTTCGGAGAGAGTTCATTTTAAGCTCCTCTTCGTATTCATTCCACATCAAAGTTCCCGATATGCCTCGACAATGGCATCTCCCTCAAGTGTTCAAATCCCTCCTTCAGCGTTGCTCCAAAGCCCTCTCGTGCCTCCATTCCTCCACTACCACTGCTAACCATAACACCCATCTCGCGCCTCCAATCCCTCCTTCAGCGTGTTAGGAGACCTTCAAGCTCGGTGATCTATGGAGATGAAGAGGTAAAGATTGGAACTTTAGGACTGCTGAGGAAAGAGGAACCAGACTTGAAGATGAAGAAATGGGAATAGAATGACCAAGGCTTCGTATAAGCCGATAGAGTGCAAAACGATGCAACAGAGGCATGGAATGAAGTAAACGACGTCACATTAATAAAGAGAAGAAACGGTAGCGTTTTAGTCTTAAATATCAGTAGTTTGTTATGAGAAACGGTGTGCTTTAGTTCTATGAATATTATTGTTACAAAGGGGTTTTATGTAATTTCAATTGGGGCAGTTAAGTATCATGCCAGAATGGTTTGTCCAATTATTCTGGAGCATTTTCTTCTAGCTTGCATTAGTAATTTGTCTAAGGAGGAAGTGGGACCTCAAATCCCCACTGCATATGAACTTGAGGTATTTTCCTATCATTGTGTGTGCATCTTGTCATTGTGATAGCATTTCATTCATCCTGTTATTGTTCATCTTGGAGAATCCTTACAAGTGGTATCACAAGTCACCGATCCTACCGAGTCCATTACCCAGTCGTTACAAACACATTCCATTACATACCCTGCCTTATTATTTCCGCATTCCATATAGACTATAAAGAGTATACGGCCAGATTCCATTACAAGCAAATTTTACAGCCATGCACAGCCCAGAAACCAGCCAAACAGAACCATACACAAATAAAAATCCAGCCAAACAGCACCATATCAACCCAGAAACAGCCAAACAGCACATATCAACCTAGAAACAGCCAAACAGCACCATACGCAACCCAAAAATAGCCAAACAGCACCATAAAATACCATGGCCAATAATACCAGATCCAAGCAACAGCAGCATGAAGTTGAGCACCTTCAGCATGAAGTTGAGCACCATCATCAACAAATCCTGGAAGTAACAGCAGATGTTAGTACTTTGAAAACTAATGTTAATATTGTCAAAAGAAATGTACAAGAAATTAAAGACATGCTACACACCCTTGTTACCCACCGACAAAACGAACCCCCACTTCCTCCACCCTCCAACCATGAATTTCCTCCAGAGCATGAAAATATAGACCCGAGACGATTCAATCCTAAAGGGGTCAAACTTGATTTTCCTTTTTTTCCAGGGGGTTAATCCAGCTGCATGGCTTTTCAAGTTCAACCATTACTTTGACTTCCACCAAACGCCACTACCCCAGCGATTATTAATGGCCTCTTCTCACATGGAAGGGGAGGCCCTTGTGTAGTTCCAAAATGCAGCAGATGGGGGCTTATGTAGAGATTGGGATGCCTTTTCCCGATCGTTACTCCTTCGTTTTGGCCCAACAGCATATGACGACCCCATGGAAGCGTTGACCAGGCTCAAGCAGACCAGCTCAGTTGCTGGATACATGGCACAATTTGAAACACTATCCAATCGCTTGAGGGGTCTCTCGGATCTCCATAAGCTGAGTTGTTTTCTCAGCAGCCTGAAGGATGAAATCCGCATTCCAGTCTGGATGTTGAACCCGATGAATTTAAATGAAGCGTATGGTTTGGCAAAGATGCAAGAGGAAATGGCGGAAGCCTATGAGGGGCGCTAAACCAATATCTTCCGAGCAAATTAATGAAAAGCGCCACAAAGGCTTATGTTTTAATTGTGATGAGAAATGGAATCCTTTACACAAGTGTAAAACTCCTCACATTTATCTATTGGAGGTGGATGATGAATCTTGCGAGGAAGAAGAAACACTGCCAGTGGTGGAAATCGAAGAAAAACCAGTGCTGGAAACTCCAGCCACACCAACCAGCAACAAGGAAGACCTGGAAATTTCCTTGGCTGCTATAGCGGGCACTCCTACGTTGAGAACAATGAGGCTGGTGGGGAGTATAAAAGGAGAGCATGTGGTGATCCTAGTTGACTCGGGAAGCTCACACAACTTCATAGATTCAACCTTGGTCTCCAAGTTGTAGCTGCCAGTTGATTACTTAGTCAATTTGAAGGTCCGGGTAGCTAATGGACAAGGCCTAAGCAGTGATGGGTTGTGTAGGACAGTACAGTTGAAGGTACAAGGTAACTTACTCCAACTCCCTCTTCATTTACTAGACCTCGCGGGTTGTGACATTGTGTTAGGAGTCCAATGGTTAGAAATCTTGGGCCCTATTACTTGGGACTTTTCCAAGCTACTAATGAGCTTTTGGTTGGAGGGGAGAGCCATTGAATTGAAAGGGCTGAAGCTAAATCCTTCAATTGTAGAGGAAAGTGAAAAAGTCTGCAAGGCCACTTTGGCAAAAGGGAAGGAAATTTTCTTACAAATTATGTATGTTGGGGAAGAAGAACAGGATGATGGGAATGTGCCTGAACCATTTTCAGAACTGTTAGAAGCATTTAAGGAGGTATTCGATGAACCTCAAGGTTTACCCCGACCCCGTTCCCATGACTACCAAATAGTTCTCAAGTAGGGTACTCAACCCATAGCCATTGCACCATATTGATACCCGTATTACCGGAAAACTGAAATTGAAAAAATGGTGGCTGAGTTGTTGGGATTTGGAGTGATTAGGCCTAGTTCTAGTCCCTTTTCTGCCCTTGTTTTCCTGGTTCATAAAGCCGATGGCAGTTGGCGGCTTTGCATGGATTATAGGGCACTTAATAAGGAAACGGTTAAGGCAAGGTTTCCTATTCCAATTATGGATGAATTGCTGGATGAACTCTTTGGAGCGGCGATCTTCTCTAAGCTCGACCTACGGTCGGGCTATCACCAAGTGAGAGTAGTGCCTAGTGACATTCTTAAAACGGCTTTTCGTACCCATGAGGGTCACTACGAGTTTTTAGTGATACCTTTTGGCCTCACCAACGCTCCAGCCACATTTCAAGGGTTAATGAATGATGTATTCAAACCTTTTTTGAGGAAATTTGTTCTTGTATTTTTTGACGACATCTTGGTATATAGTAAATCTCAGAAAGAGCATGAGATTCACTTGAGAGAGGTTTTGAAACTGTTAAGACAGCATTGCTTGTAATCAAAAAAATCCAAGTGTCGGTTCGCTGTGGAAGAAGTGGATTATTTGGGTCACATAATTTCTGGACAAGGTGTTAGGGCAGAACCTTCAAAAATCTAGTCAATGTTGGATTGGCCAACTCCTAAGACAACTAAAGCCTTGAGAGGCTTCTTGGGTTGACGGGTTATTACAGAAAATTTATAAGGCATTACGGGCTGATTGCAGCCCCACTTACTCAGCTTCTGACCAAGAATGGATTTGTGTGGAACCAAGAAGCAGAGCTGGCCAGTAATAAATTAAAGGAAGCAGTGACTAGTCCACCAATCCTTGCATTACCAGATTTCTCAAGGCCCTTTTTAGTGGAGTGTGATGCTAGTGGGAAGGAAATAGGTGTTGTCCTTATGCAGTTAGGACAACCTATTGCTTTTTTGAGTAAAATGTTAAAGGGAAAGGCTCTACTACTCTCAACGTACGAGAAGGAGTTTTTGGCCATTGTGACAGCGGTGCAAAAATGGCGGCCCTACCTTTTGGGGCAGTCATTTATCATTAAAATGAACCAACAAGTATTGAAATTTCTGCTTGAGTAGAAAATTGGAACGGACGCCCAACACAAATGGGTGAGCAAGCTTATGGGCTACGATTTTAAGATTGAGTACAAGAAGGGAAGAGAGAATGTCGTGGCTGATGCACTATCGAGAAAAAGGGATATTGAAGATGAAGAGGTTGGATTGCTGGCCTAGATTTCATTTCCTACTGCAGATTGGGTGGAGGAGGAGTTAAAACTTAGCTATAAAAATAGTACAGAGGCTTCGGGTCTGATGGAAAGGTTGTTAAAACAGCTAGAGGTTCCTAAGGGGACAACAATACAACAGGGAATAATCTTGAGGAAAGGCATAATAGTCATAGTTCCAGACTCACCATTCAAACTGAAGGTACTTCAATTCATTCATACCGACCCTATGGCCAGACATTCGGGGTACCTAACGACTTACCAAAGGGCCAAAAGGGACTTCTATTGGCCAGGTATGAAAAAAGACATTAAAAAGTGGGTGAGGGAGTGTGAAGTTTGTCAGGTTTCCAAGCATGAGACGTTGCCTCCAGCTGGTCTCCTACAACCTCTTCCCATACCCCAACAAGCGTGGGTAGATATTTCAATGGACTTTGTGGAAGGGTTACCAAAGTCTAAGGGGTGTTCTGTGATTTTTGTTGTAGTGAATCGTTTCACTAAATACGGACATTTCATGACCCTATCACATCCTTACATAGCTCAGGAAGTGGCACAAGTATTTTTTGGGTCAATGTTTAAGTTGCATGGTTTTCCAAAAACCATAGTGTCAGACAGGGACCCTATGTTTTTTAGCTCCTTTTGGAAGGAGCTGTTTGCTCTCCAAGGGACATCTCTAAACTACAGCTCTGCTTATCACCCACAAAGTGATGGGCAGACAGAGGCAGTGAATAAAGTGGTGGAGGGGTACTTAAGGTGTTATGCAGGACTTAAGCCCAAAGGGTGGAGCCAGTGGCTACCCATGGCCAAGTGGTGGTACAACAGTACCTACCACAGCTCAACCAAGATGACCCCATTTAAGGCTCTTTATGGGTATCAGCCCCTAAGGTTACTTGACTAAATTCCAGGGACTTCAAACAACATGACAATGGATCACCTACTACAGAACAGATCACAAATCATCAACCTTTTGAAAAGTAATCTTACGGCAGCACAAGCTAGAATGAAATACTAAGCCGATAAAAAGAGAACTAAGAGGCAGTTTAATGTGGGAGATTGGGTGTACCTCCGTCTTCAACCATACTGACTCGTTCGGAAATGAGCAGCACAAAAGGCTATCCCAAGTGCAGGAGCGTATCGCGTAGTAATTAGGAACGAATTCCTAGATCGTCTCCACAGGGAAAGTGCTAAAAATAAACCCGTGTAAAATGGTGGAAATATTTATGATGAGAAAATAAAAATAAAAAGTGATGATATTTACAATGGATGGAAGAATGCAGTGAAAAGAGGATTTACTGGGCGTGAACCAGATTCATTTTGTTTGATTTGATTGTTTGAGATTGCAGTGAAAATTAAAGAAATTAAAGTGCGAGACTGTGAATTTAAATTGCTGAAAATTAAAAGACTGAAATTTAAATGAGCTGGAAAATTAAATGGCATCAAAATAAATTGCAGAAAATAAATAACAGAAAATTAAATGACAATAAAATAAAAGTGCAGGAAATTAAAGTGCAGAAAATTAAATTGCAGAAAATAAAGGACAGTAAAATAAAAGTGCAGAAATTAAAAGTACTGAAAAATAAATGACATTAATTTAAAATGCATAAAAATAAATGACATAAATTAAAATAAAAAAAAATAAAATAAAAGTGGAGACTACAGATAAAGGAGAACAGTTTGATAACACAGTTGGTCCATTAGGCTCTCAACTGCATCACCAAACTCCCTCACTTCATCTGCATTTTCTCCTAAAATTCTACAGACTACTCCTAGACTACTCTACTGAGCTTCTAACATCCGCTCCGGAACTCTTCTGTCTCTAAGCCTTATATAGGCATGAAATTTGCACTGTGCGTGTGCTGTATGCTTAGCTGTGCCATGTGCAACTACCTGTAAGTTCTCTGCATGTTATTTCTTTTTCTTCTCTTTTCTTCCGCATGTGCATTGGTCGGCCGACTCTCTCTTCTTTCTTCTCTTTTTTTTCTTTCTTTTTCTTTCTTTTTTTCTTTCTTCTTCCACGTTCGTTTCCTTCCCGCGTGCTTCTTCCTCTTCCTTTTATTTTTTTTTTCTTTCTTTCCGTCTGCCTTTCGTTCTGCTTCTCTTCTCTTTTCTTCTTATTTTTTTTTTGTTTCTTCCGTGCGCGTCGCCCAGCATCGGCAGCACTTCTTCTTCTTCTTCATGCTTCTGTTTCGGCCCGTTTCTCTTCTTCCTTCCGTTTCAGCTCATCTCTCTGCTTCCCGTTTCCATTTTCGTCGCCCAGCTTCCCGCTCCGTCTCTCTTTCCTTTCTGTTGCAGCAGTTGGTTGTTCGTTGCTGCAGGCAAGGTGGAGCTCGGCTTGTGGAGAGGTGCAGCTGCTCTGGAGGTGGCCTGCATGGCATTTACGTGAAGGGCATGCATATTCCGAACGCATGCATGGAAGCTGGCGGAGTTGATTTCGGAGATGGCGTTGGGCTTGACTGGGCGGCGGAGATGGATCGCCGGTGTCGTCTGGTGACTTCTGGTGGCCAGCGGAGGTGCATGGTGGCGTGGAGGGCTGCGCATGGCTGTGCTGTGAGTTGTCTGTGCAGGAGGCAACGCGAGGTTGAAGACGACGCAAAACGACGTCGTTTGCGTCTATAGACAAAACGGCGTCGTTTAGCTCAAACGGTAGGAAACCAAGTTAGTGCAAAACGACATGTCGTTTTGGTCTTAGACAAAACGGCACGTCGTTTAGCTCAGATGACAGATTTCTTATTAGCTCAAAACGACATGTCGTTTTGGTCTGCTGACCAAACGACATGTCGTTTAGTCAACGCAGAAAATAAAAAAATAAAAATAAATAAAATAAAATAAAATAAAATAAAAATTAGACAAGCAAAATTAAATAAAAATAAAAATAAAACTTAGACAAATAAAATAAAATAAAATAAAATAAAGAAACTAAAATAAATAAAATTAAACAAGAGATGAAAAATAAAATTTAAGAGTGTGTTGTGCATATGAAGAATTTATTGCCCAAATAAATCACAAGTTATAAAATCAAGCATAAACTATGCTTTTAATCAATTTAATTCACAATTTGGATTTATGCCTCTTAATCAATTTTTCCATCTAAAACCAATGATAAAATAATAAAACAATTAAAAATTATTGGTTTTAAATAGGTAAAATATGCAATAATGCAGCTCAATCACATACCGCCAGAAGACCGTAGCTCTGTGCCAGAACATGAAGCTGGCTCCGCTTTTTTACGGGCCTTTCAAGGTGACTTAGAGGCTAGGATCTGTCGGGTACAAGCTAGAGCTACCCCCTTCATCTCAGATCCATCCTGTTTTCCACATGTCGTGCTTGAAGAAGAAATTAGGGGATCGGATCCAACCATTAGCTACCTTACCACCCACCAATAGCAATGGAGAAGTGATACCCGAGCCTGAGGTGCTGAGGGACCGACGTATGAGACAGCAAGAAGGAAGAGCGGTGATCGAAGTGTTGATTAAATGGAGGGGTCTGTCAGAGGCAGAGAATAGTTGGGAAAACTTATGGAAAATTAGGGCTTTATATCCACACCTTATGGACAAGGTTCTATAAGAGAGGGGGAATGTTAGGAGACCTTCAAGCTCAATGATCTATGGAGATGAAGAGGTAAAGATTGAAACTTTAGGGCTGCTGAGGAAAGAGGAACCAGACTTGAAGATGAAAAAATGGGAATAGAATGACCAAGGTTTCGTATAAGCCGATAGAGTGCAAAATGATGCAGCAGAGGCATGGAATGAAGTAAAGGACGTCACATTAATAAAGAGAAGAAATGGCAGCGTTTTAGTCTTAAATATCAATAGTTTGTTATGAGAAACGGTGTGCTTTAGTTCTATGAATATTATTGTTACAAAGGGGTTTTATGTAATTTCAATTGGGGCAGTTAAGTATCATGCCAGAATGGTTTGTCCGATTATTCTGGAGCATTTTCTTCTAGTTTGAATTAGTAATTTGTCTAAGGAGGGAGTGGGACCTCGAATCCCCACGGCATATGAACTTGAGGTATTTTCCTATCATTGTGTGTGCATCTTGTCACTGTGATAGCATTTCATTCATCCTGTTACTATTCATTATGGAGAATCCTTACACAGCGTCGCTCCAAACACCCACTACTAACCATAACATTGCTTCTAAAAGGTTAAATCTGCCCTGTATTTCTCATTCTTTTTAATTTTTTTTAGGCTTTTGTGGTTTCAAAGTTATATTTTCTTGTATTAAGATTAATTTTTTTATGTTTTTAAATGGATTCTTTGATCCATGGTTTGCTCTCAAAGTACACTGGCAACAAATTCTGTATGGAAGATTTTGTCTTTATAATATTTGGGTTTTTGTTTATGAACAAGATTTGAACTTTTCGCTGGATGTTGAATAGTTGGGGAAAATATATGTTTTATTTTATGTTCTTATTATCAGATGGGTAGTGAGTTTTGACGGGTAAAAGCATGAGCTTTTCAACTTTTTTTTTGTTTTCTCTTTTTCAGGTTCAGATTAGTACTTTGGTTTTAATGTAGATTGAGAGTGGAATTTACTAATAGATATATTTATTGATTTGTTGGAGTCAATGTCGTTTTATATATGCAGTTGTGATATACTCTCTGTTTGGCATTAATCATAAGGTATTTGCCAGTTGCCAAGATTACTTTTTTCAACATAATCTGCAAATACGTTTATGATTTTCATTCCCTTTTATTGGTCATATTTCATATCATTTTTATTTATTTATGTTGGTTTCATTTTTTTTTCCTGTTCCAGTACAGAATTTTAGGGGTTTAGATAACCACAGGGTTGTTCTGGTTTTTTACGGTTTAGTTCATGAGCGCCCAGGAATGACATTGATTTTTTGCCCTAGAGTTGTTGGCCCATGAGGATGGCTATTGGGAAGTTAGTTATTTATTTGGCTGAAATCTTTCATATTTTAGAGCTCTGAGTGTTTTGGTTCAGTGCTTGGAGCATTCTATCTATTTTCGATTGAGCTCTGAGCTCTTATACACGTTTCAAGACAACAATTATAAGCTATTTCTTTCTCTATTGTTTGTTTCCAGTTGCACTTTGCAAATGGAAGCTTAACATAATAAGTTTTTCAGCTTGTTCATACTTTGCCAGGAGAAGCTTCTGAAGGGAATGAAGAGGAGGACAATGCACTTATGGGGTTGCTTGATGAGTCGAAAGGTGTTATTGTTGAGTTGGATTTATTTCTTGCCAAAAGGATGAACTATTGAGTCCTATGCGTGTTGTTACATGTTGTCATTTTGCCTCCTGTTTCTGCTCTGATGTAAAGAGTTGTTAGTTTTCATTATTGCAGATCAGGTCGCATCAGAAAGTAGCATACCTTTGTCACCCCAGTGGCTTTATGCCAAACCAACTGAGCCTAAGATGGTATAATTCTGTTTCTTTTTGCTTTTCTTTTGGCAACAAAGTGACATAGATGTGCAAACGTTATCTTATTTTGTGTCCATATTGGAGATTCTGATATATATCTACTGTATCAAAAGGTATGTTTTAGTATTTGGAGCCCAGTTATCTTTATTTCCTTTTTCCCTTTTTTATTTCCTTTTTTATATCTACTGCACCAGTTGTCAGAACAAAAGGTGCAAACTGTGCCTTATTTCCTTTTTTATTTTGATTTGACTTTTTCATCACATGATTTTTACGTTATTATTTGTTATGACATGGAAGAAATAAGGCACAATAAGGTAAATAGTCATTCTCAATTGCTTCTTATGCTTGTTCATGACAATTGTCTTTATTGTTTCTCAATTGCATACGAGATTTTTCAGATGTATGACATTATGAAAATAATTTTTTGGTTCTATGTAGCCTTAACTTTTTTTTAACTATTGTGGGCTTATCCTTGCAGGTACCTTAAGCAGTTTGCTTGGCTACTTGCCATTATTTCAAGCCTCATGATTATAGCCTCTCACAAGCATTACATAGTCGACATTGTTGTCACTTGGTAAACAAAAGAAGGATTCTGTTATGTTATTGAATAGACTAATTGGTATTGTTTTAGTGGTTGTGAACTGTTATATTCTTTTGTTTGACAGTGTTCTTCCTTGACAAGAAATTGCCAGGCTAACTTTAACATTAGCATCTTCTTTTTAACTTAAATTCAATGAATAGAGCTTTTTGAGAGTACTGCAAATTAGAAAGAATTGGGAGTAGTATTGCAAGTTGCAATACTCTTTTCTTTTCTTTCCCAAAAATTTGGGAATCGGGATTGGGGAACAGACAGGTTAATTAGATAGGTTGGAAGCATATATCTTGATATTCTTTCTTCTTTTTTGGGTAATGACATTTGGCACTATTCATTATATATGAATTCGGTGGCATTAATTTGTATAAAAAAATAAATAGATGCCAATTTCCGGAATTGAGTGGCAACATTAATATTTAGATAGATATCGTTGATGACACACCCTTTCCAAATATGCCAGTGTGATTGTCTAAAATTTTGGTATTTCAATTTGAGGAAAATGACAATTGAACAATAATACTGACAAGAAAGTGGATTAGATGATAAAGTATATTAGATTGTGGCCAATATTGTAGCCCAGCCTACCTGCCTCTATGTTTCAACTTCATTATTGTTTTGAGTTTAATTCTCACCAAGTTTTTTTTTTTTTTTTGATAGAAATAGTCTCATTTCATTAATGATCCGAAGTTACAACTGTTGACTTATCAGTACATGGATAATCCAAACTATAAGCCAAACTACGCAGCAGCTCTGGGGCTTCCCCACACACAAATTACTTTGTGGCGGACATTGTCTTAACTTCTAAAAACTTTCTCAAAACAGAGAAAGCGTTCTGTAAAAATAGAACTTGCAGGTCCCTTCAATCTTCCTAAGGAGGATGAGTATGGGACATAGCTATGGACATTAAATCCAATAACCTATTTCTAATAAAATACTTACTAAAATAAACGAAACAACTACAACTAAACACATTAACAACAAACAGGACCACAAGAGCTGGTGAGAACCCGAACGACACGCCCACCGCAAGCATCGGCATCTCGAGCCCAGACTAAGCGAGTACCCAGTTAACGTACGGACCACAACAACCGGCCGTACGATCACCAGCCGTAGCATCTCTCACCACTCTCGAACAGCTCTTGCCCCAGATTACATCCGATCCAAAAATTCAACCACCTCACTCGGGTCAACAAAACAACAACCAACCAGAGAAATAAAACAAAACCAAATATTGAGAAGAAAAAAGACTGAAACGAAGGACAGCCAAGATCAAAAAACGGGTGAACAGTGCACAGGCGGTCAACAATGGCGCCTGCCGGACACTATTCATACTGGGAGGAAAACCGCCGGTCACTCTTCGAAGGTCCGGAGTCAGAGATTCCATAGAATCCGCGCGTGGCTTTGGCAGATGGCTCCTTGGTGGCGCGTGAAGGCCACGCGCCGGCTGGATCGGAAAACTTCGTCCGGCGCGTGTGGGTTACGCGCAGCTCCGATGGACGCCGGATTTGGTTGACTTGAAGATCGGCGGTTGGGCGTCATACCGGTGAGGCACGTGTAGGAGGTTGACGGCTAGAACGACTCGAACGGCTCTCCTCCTTATTTGGCCTGAAAAACAAAAAGCAAAACAAAAAACTACAGACAACAAAATAAAAGGGACAGAGGGGAGGGGGGAGGAGCCGAAGCTCCCCACCCCTCACGTATGAACTGGAGTCTGGACTAGCATTGAACAAGAGTAATGGTATTTTTGACCAAAATTAGATTTAAATCCCTAATTAATTAATACCTTTGTTAGGGGGTGAGATGTGTGGTGCTTTTTAGAAGAGATAGTCAAAATAAATAATGTAGAAAAATATATAAATGAAGTATAAGAAGAGCTTTTTAGTTAAACTTTGGTAAGTCTGAAGCAATGCTTTTAGGGTTTTTGATGGTCAACTAGATTTCGCTTAAATGTCAGTAGTTCATATCATTTAGAGTTCTTATACGAATTCTATAATTTAGAGTCGAAAAGAGATAGACATATGAAGTGAGCCCTACAATATTTATAAATAGTCAAATGTTATTTAGGTAACATAAAATGTTCAAATAATACTATAAGCTCTACTTCAAGTGTTTGTGTCACATTCTCTCTAAATCTAAAATTTCAGATAAAAGCTTTAAAAGATCCAAATCCGGTAAGATCAGGAAGGAGCACTCCTTCTAAAGCTGTTAAGACAGACTTACCCCTTAGATGGGATGTGAGAGTCCATCTGAATTTTGAATTAATTAATTGGATGGGAAAGGACAGTAGTAGATGAGGTCCATTAAACATAAGCTCTAAGCTCACCTAAACACGATTACTTTATAAATCCTTCTAAACTCAAAGAAATTGAGTCATGGGCAGGCAGTATACAAAGGCCACCGAAAGAAAAGGTTACCACTATTTCCAATTTAAAATGGAAGTAAGTTTAGTTTCTGTTTGTGGTTGCCTGGTTGGTGTCATTCTACCAAGCTCATGATCGGCCTCATTCATATATGTATTGCTTGCTGTCTGTATTGGAGTGTGTTACAAAACAAGGATGAACGTATTAGAAGGATGATAATGGATTCTTTCCCTGAGAGCTTAAAGAAAATATTTGATGAAAGAGATTGTGTGTACATTTGGAATGGCTGACTATTTTGAAATGGAATAACAATTCCGCCTTCCAAGGAAGATTTTTGAAAAGCTTTGAAGCATGCAATTCCCAAGGAAATTCCATCATTTTATTTCTTATATATATATATATATATATATATATGTGTGTGTGTGTGTGCGCGCCAATAAAACACCAAATTTCCATGCTACAATCAGTTTTGCAACAATGATAATGCTAGAAACTATATCACTCTCACAAAAACAGACTCATCTTTTTTTATTGGACAAAAACAGACTCATCTTCTTTGACAACGAACATAGTAATGTTGTGTGTCTAATATGGATATTAATGTTGTTTTGGCAAATGTTACTGGGGTTCTATGCGAGCTCCAGCTAATTATAAAGAAAGTGAAGGTCCTTGACAAGGTTCTATGTTCTTGTACAATCTATGTTCTTGTACAAAAATTGACTTGTTGGAAATGAGAAGCTGACAATTAAATCAGGTTAGAATAGAAATAAATAAATAAAAGAATGATATGTGGTGTTCTACATACCTCCTATTGTTAATTTTATATAATTATCCATTGTATTTCCTTTCTGGTGAGAGGAGCCTGAGTTTAGTCACACACACACCCTAATATCTGTACAGAGAGCTTGTTCTGACATACAAGGAATACGACACAATAAGTCATTCTCAATTGCTTCTTATGCTTGTGCATGACAATTGTCTTTCTTGTTTCTCATTTGCAGGTATAGGTGGAGGCCGAGGGGGTGACTTCATCAGGCATACGAGATTTTTTTCAGATGGCATTATGAAAATAAGTTAATGGTTCTATTTAGCACCAATTTTTTTTTTTTATTATTATTACTGTGGGCTTATACTGTAAATTTTTGTGAACTAACAAGTAACTCAATGATTCAATCCTATGTCACATGTAGAGAATTATATTATGTACGTTTACTGTATGGTGAACACATAAGTATTTCATCAAAGCTTTATATTGATCGATGGACTTGAAATAATTATGCACGAAATCATTTGCTATGTTCTAAGCTCTTACAGCTTTAATACCATTACCTTTGTGTTCTATGTAATGAACATATTTCTTAATAAATTTGTACTGTTATATGTTTTTACAGAGGGTTTTTATATCATGGATCACATTCTTGACGGTAGCTCCTTTTTGTTCATCAGTCCTTAATTGTTTTCAAAGGGGACGGTACCTTGTAAATTTTTACACCAATTTTCTATTTAAAATATAAGAGAATAATGGAAAACTAGCAGAAATGAGGTGCCTATTTTGTCTGATCCACTAATAAAAGAAGTACGTAAATGGTGACACCAACTAGATTTAATTATTGCTTTCATTTAAATTCATGAGAAAGTGAGGGTGGCACCATTTGAGATTAGAGGGAGAAAGTCGTGCATCAGAGGCTTTCAAATGCACCAATGTGACATAGTGATTTATCAATGTGGAAAAATAGAAATTGGGAGAAGGGGACGCAAAAAATTATTTAAGTTGAAATTATAAGGAAACACGTGGTTGTTCAAGAGAGAATTGAGGATATAATCCTAGATGGAGTTGAGTGGTAGAACTGGACCCTCTGGGATGTGCACACGGTGGAGGTAGACTTGATTATGGAGTTCATGTCGTATCTGTCGAACTCATCTTCTTTGTCTGATGAAGTTTAGGGGTCCGAACCGGAGTCCCCCATGTCAGTTATCTCCACTAACTCCCCGACCCCGTTTTATTCGAAATAGGTTAGTACATTTTTTTCCATAATTTTCATTAATCCTTAATAGTTCCTTAATTAAACAAACAATTAGGTTGATTATTAATCATAATCAAATAATTTATTTATTAGACTATAAATTAAGACCACTTTTGATGCTGTAGGGATAGATATTTTGGTATGCAATGATCTATTTTGCTTGCGATGTTTTTTTATAGGACCATATTATAGCTTCTATTAATGCTTTTCTTTTATAATATACCACAACATGTAATTATTTATAAATTACATAAACATTATATCATTATTCAATTAACCAAAAACATTACGTCCTTATTAAGAAAAAATTAGTTTTTAACAAAAAAGATTAAATATAAACTAAGCAAATGTGCATTGCACGTTGCTTTCCCCTAGTATATATATAAGTATTGATATTGTTATAATAATGGAATTTTCGAATGAGGTGAAAGGAACAGGTAAAAGGATCTTATATTGTCTACCGAACCAATGTACCTACCATGCAAGGTGCATGTATATCATCCTGTAAAAAAATCATTCATGTTATTATTATCATTATATATAATATAATCTTCCAACGAGAGCAAATGAGTAGGTTCAAGGTTCGTAGTATATAGATCATGTCTACTATTATTAGTATTGAGTAATGTTTCTTGATACAACTTTATGCACAACGTTATATGTATTGAGTGTCAGCTTCATTTTTTCAGTTTTTAATTCAAAACTTAAAATCTTCATCATTTCAATAATAGCTGACACGTTAGCACGTATAATTAAATGCTTAAACTTGTAAATATAGATAATATTTTCCGTTACTATATCATTAGGACTTGTTTGGGAAGTGAGATTGGATGAGAATTTTTTGAATGATGATAAGATAATTTATGAATAGTAATGAGATAGTTTGAGTTGAGTATTTTTTGAATTTTGGGAAAGGAGGAATAAAAAAGTTTAATAAAAAATATTATAAAATTAAAATATTGTAATAATATAATTTTATAACATTTTTTTTAGACTTAAAAAAATTGTAATTATTTTTTATTTTTTATTCAAAAGTTTGAAAGAATTGTAATAATTAATTTAAGTTTTTTTATTTAAATTATATTTAAAAATAAGATAAGATCAGATAAAAATTTTATACTCCATCTAAAATCCCAAATCTGCACTTAGTATCATTATCATTATAATATAATGGAAGGCTGTTAAAGCAGCCAAATCATATATATATTAGTATATATATATATATATTAATATCCTTAGCCGATAAAATGGAATGCTGTTAAATAAGGCCAATTAGCAGTCATATATAAATATATATATATATATATATATATATATATTTAATGGAAGGCTGAGGAAGAAGCCAAATTAGCAGGTGAAATGATATGATTTTATATTTACCGTATCATGTGGTAGTTGTCAAAATAAGGAAAAAAAAAAAAAAATACTCTTGTCCTCTTCTTTTTGGCAAAAAATAAAAAAGTATTATTAATTATTCTCAACAGTAATATATATTAGCATCCTTGGACCTTAGCCGTCCCCGGACTACGTACTACGGCCCGGTGAGATTTTAGACACGCTGCAGTTTTGGACAACATGGACACCGGAAGAAGGTAATTGCTTCGAACCTTTTTTTTTTCGGAGCAATTATATTTTGTTTTTTTTTTTTCTGTTTTGTTTTTGTTTTTTGCTTTTTTTTTTACAACAAATATGTTCTTGTACCAGTGTGGTGAAGTTTTACTTGGTCAATATCATTTAGAAAAATCTTATTTTTCCACCATAGCTTTTGTGCATCGAATGATCGATCGATGGTCGTCTTGCTGATATGAAGAAGAATGTACGCCATGTTGTATGTAAAAGCTTCATTTGTTTCATCATACAACAATCTACGTAAATAATTTTTCTGATTTTTTGGTAGTTGAATGTGTTTGAGAAAGAGTTAATGAAAAACAGTACTTTCGATCGATTGGTTTTAATTAGTTGGTAAAATCAAACATTCTTTTCTGAAAATTGGTTTTAATTAGTTGGTAAAATCAAACATTCTTTTCTGAAAATTGGTTTTAATTAGTTCAAAAATTAACAAACACCGATTTCCAATCTTACCCGACAGCTCTCAAGTCTCAAATAAAGCACCATTCTTTTTCTCACCGATTCTTTCGATCTCTCGGGTTTCCTTCCTCTCCCTAATCTTCCTTCTCTCTATCACTTTTTCTACATTTTAGGGTTTCCTTCCTCTCCCTAATCTTCCTTCTCTCTATCACTTTTTCTACATTTTAGTCTTTTTGGAGCTACGATTTTTGAGATTTTGAATTTCTTTCCACTTTTGTAACTCGTAGAAATAACTGGTAAAAAATAAACAATTTTCTTGTAACGAAAAGAAGGGGGAGAATTTGTGTATTAATACCGAACTTTTAGGCGGAGTATGTTGCATGTACTTCTAAGGAGCAATTGATTGATAGAACGGGGGTGATGATCAGCATTTATGGATATGGATTGAATAATTTTATGAGTGATTATTAATGCTGCAATATCGATTTTGTTAAGCACTGATGATCTTTCTATTCTCTTAGCTGTTGGCTCATTAATGTTGTTGATGTATTTGTTAGTAGTTTCAGAACAAGTGAATATTTTTTATGGACATTCTTATTAGGGGTCTACTTGGAATTATGTTGTTCTATTTTGGTGGTTTGTCAGAAGAGTAGTAACACACGTACAACCATTTTTTATCACCTTTATACTACTATATTTTAAATTGAGGGTATTTTCGAAAATATATATCGTCCCTCATTTAAAACAGGATTGTATAAAAGTTAAAAGACATAATTGCATGTGCATATATATATATATATATATATATATATATTTTGCCGGAATTAACCTATATATGCTTTCTGGTTATCATTACTAGCTTTAAGCACTTTGATCAATTTTTAGGTGCGATAGGGCTAACCACAAAATGAACTCGATATATAGTGCATTAGCAATTAATTATCTACATGACACGTTTTTTTTTAAATCTTTGTATTTCTCCAGATCTAGATCACATGGAAGTTCGAAATCATAATATAGTAGTAGATCAAGGAGTTATTTGTGACAAGAATAGACTTATTTTGATAGAAAAATAACTCGTAACAAATATAATAATATATCAATTTATCTACATGCATGACACGTTTTCTTTTTAATATTCTTTGTGTTTCTCCAGTGCTACATCAGGTGGTTCGAAATCAAAGCAGGCTAGGAAGTCCAATAGCTCGACTACTCGTGAACGTACCTCACGGCCAACAAGTGATCATAGGCAACCTACCTACCATGCAAGGTGCATATATATATACATATATATATCATCCTGTAAAACAATCATTGTTATTATTATTACTATTATTATCATTATATATAATATAATCTTCGAACGAGAGCAAATGAGTAGTTGAAAGGTTCTTTGTATATAGATCATGTCTACCTCACTAATGTTATGCATAATATGCATAACACATCATGCATGTATTTTTTTTAATCTTTGTATTTCCCCAGTGCGAGAGCAGAACTTAAGAAATCAAAGCAGCGTAGGAAGTCCAATACGTCGCCTACTCCGCGTGATCCCTCACCGCCAAGTGATCATAGGTAACGTACCTACCATGCAAGGTGCATATATATCATCCTGTAAGAAAATCATTGTTATTATTATTATTATTATTATTATCATCATCATTATATGTAATATAATCTTCGAACGAGAGCAAATGAGTAGGTGAAAAGTTCTTAGTATATAGATCATGTCTACCTCACTAATGCACTATGCATAACACATCATGCATGTATAAAGGAAAACCATTATTAGTATTGAGTAATGTTAACCTATGCTTTCTTTCTGGTTATCATCACTAGCTTTAAGCACTTTGATCAATTTTTAGGTGCGATAGGGCTAACCACAAAATCAACTCGATATATCAATTTTTCTTTATACATGCATATAGTGCATTGGCAATTAATTATCTACATGACACGTTTTTTTTAAATCTTTGTATTTCTCCAGACCTATATCAGTACCTGGACTAATTCATTCGGAATCATATAGTCGTGAATTATCAATTATCAGATCACGAAGACAAAGTGATTCGAGACCAAACGATGAGGCTAGGAAGTCCAATAGTTGGCGGCCAAGTTATCATAGGTAATGTGCAAGGTGCATATATATCATCCTGTAAAAAAATCATTGTTATTATTATTACTATATTTATTATCATTATATATAATATAATCTTCGAACGAGAGCAAATGAGTAGGTGAAAGGTTCTTAGGTTGGGTTTGGATAGACATTTCATATGAGATGAAATAAGATGTTTTGAATAGTAGTTAAATAAAATATTATTAGAATATATTTTTTAGTATTATTTTTACTTTGAGATTTGAAAAAGTTGAATTGTTTATTAATTATATTTTTGTTTGAAATTTAAAAAGTTGTAATGATTTATATGAGATGAGATGAGATGAGAGGATTGTGTATCCAAACTAAGCCAGTATATTGATCATGTCTACCTCACTAATGCACTATGCATAACACATCATGCATGTATAAAGAAAAACCTTTATTAGTATTGAGTAATCTTAACTTATGCTTTCTTTCTGGTTATCTCTAGCTTTAAGCACTGTGATCAATTTTTAGGTGCGATAGGGCTAACCACAAAATCAAATCGATATACCAATTTATCTACATGCATGACACGTTTTCTAATCTTTGTATTTCTCCAGAGCTAAAGCAGGTCCTGGAGGAAATGATCCCGGCCCCGAGAAGAAAGGAAAAAAACCTGTTCGTAATTCCTCATCGTCAAGTGATGATGGGGAATGGCTGAAACAACTGAAAAAAGACATCGAGGCATTGCTGGATGACATGAAGAAGCTCCCGATCAAAACTGTGGCTGATCGCCTCAAAAAGCCCCCAGCTCATGGGAATTAGTAGACGTTTATATATATATATATATATAGAATGTCACGATCAGAGAGATCATCATATATATCACTATATATATATATGACCATCTAGATCTCTATATATACCGATAAATAATGAGTCGATGATCATTAGATCATCACTTTGATCATATATCGATCATCTATGTTTGTTGCTTAATGGGCGTCGTACTCTGTAAGTACTAGCTAGTTTGGTTTGGTATTTAATTTCAAAATGCAGGCATGCATGCATGTGTGTTTCTAAGACTATGTTTATCATCATCTATTCAGCGAATATATATTAACGTTTGTGCTTAATTGGTTTCTCATATAAACGTTTGTGCATATATGCTTGGTTATATGCTTACCAAAGTGGAGGATGATCAACCACTCGATCGATCTCCGTAGGATCGAAGAAAGTCGGGTTGTAACATTTCTCCTCCCTCCTTTCTCCTGCATGGAAAAGGAGTTTCCACGTGGCATTGGAGGTTCCATACCTGAGTGCCTCAAGATTTAAAGTGTGCTTGCACCCTCTGATCAAGTCATTTCTTGATGATCTGTTCACTTATCTTGAAAGAGACAACAAATGCTTGTGATGTCTCTAGATTTTGGGAATATATATTTGAGAGATCCAAAATGTGTGGTTTTTCTCCGATAATTAAGAACACCAAAATAACATCCATTACAACATAATTTGCCTTTTGTGACAAAGAAAACCGTCACCACGACTGTCACCTAATGTGCGTCACAGAATACATTTAGTGACACTTTACTATTAAACCGTCACTAAAAGTATTTTTAGTGACGGTTGGAGTTGTTCGGTTTGGAGTGACGTTCGAACGTTATATTTTTTTGTGACGCTTGAAAACTATCACAGAAGGTAACGTTCGGATGTAAATTTTTACGTCCAAACGCCAACCCGAGCAAATTACTTTCGAATGTCATAAGTTGACTTTCGTTGATTGATTATAGTTCGAACGTATAATATTTGCATTCGGACATTTATACGTTCGAACGCATTAAACGTTCGAATTTATGTTCCAACGTTATGAGAACACAATCCGAACGTAACGATGATAACGTTCAAACATTAATCGTCAAATCGTGTATTTACGTTCGAACGTGAAATCTTGTTGGAACCTTTTTTTTATATTCAAACATACAGATAAGAAATACACGAAATTCATAAAATTAAGAAATTAAGAAATATACTAATTGTATCATATTACACACCATAAATATTCTACAACTAACAATGTCTTAAAAAGTTCTAAAATTAGATAGTAAAAGTTATATACACGAATTAAAGTGAGAGAATTCATTTTTTCTTTCCTCGCCCACCCCTCTTCTATTGCAATGACATAACACGCTCCATTTACATCATCATCTCCCACTGCACTTGCTGTTGGACTTCATTGCGCATTCTTTCTTCCTAGTCTTTTTGTTGGTCCTACAAACGCGTCTCTAGATGAGATTGTCGCTCTAAGAGGGACTCCAACTCTTACTGCCTCGACCTCATATACTCATTCTCGTATCATGCGGCTTCCAAATCTTTGGTAAGATTATTAATTTGTGAAGTCGAAGAGGATGAGGAGGATGAACTAGAATGCTTGAAAGATCATCCCAAACCTCTTGTCATACTAGAGTTGGGCCCGAGCACTTGCGTGAATATGTCTATGTCACTCGGAGAGGATTCTTTAGAAACTGACTGTATCTCCATCATTTTTTCCTGTCATGCCAAAGAAAACACACAATAAGTAACGTATTAAAAGAAATAAAAAATATATTTTTCACATGTTACATAATTTATTTAATAAAAATAACAACGCTTACATAATTATCTGCAGCAACAAGATCCATCCACTCACTACTTTCATTAGTGTGAGCAGCAGCGTAGACATGAATGAGGGAAAAGTTTTCTAGATCATCACATTTCTAACAAAGCCACATTAACAATTTTAAAAAGATAATATTAGTACTTAAATAAAAATAGTTAAATAAATAAATATATTCTATAATATTATTAATTACCATTTTCTCAGCAAGACGGTGGAATGA
>QEOT01005003.1:5417-27190 GCA_003123785.1 Pterocarya stenoptera
TAAGATTTAAGGACGGAATTTTGATTTCGTCCAAAAAAAAGAAAAAATCTAAAACATGCTTTCCGTTTGAACACTATACTTAGGGACGATAAATTTAGTGCCTAGCGAAATAATCATTTGCAGTTGAGGGAAAAATTGGCAGCCCGTTGTCAGGAAAGTAATTTGCCGTTTGAAGTCCACTATAAACGTTCGAATGTGTAAATCACCAATTTTGAACTGTCAGTTAATGTTCGAACGGTGACTCTAATTTAATAAAAAAAATTAATCAATTAAAGAATTAACAATAGTAATCAACAATTAATTTACAAAAGAAAGACATAATGCATAATTAATTAAACTTTGAAAACATCAAATATTGTCCATATCAAAAATAAAACAAAATACAAAACAAAAGATATAAAATACTATGTCCCCAACTCTTTGAGGACATCATTGATTGAATCTACTTTTGCCTTTTATCTGAGTTAATCGAGTAGATATTGTCTCTTGAGTCCAAGATATGCAATCAATGGCACCCATGAACTCTGTACGTAAGCCTCTGAAGGCAATCTGGATCTTCGTAGGCACTATATCAACAATTTGATTAGTACTAAAGTGCATGATGTCTCGGGTTGCGTGGATGTCTGACCGACCGATACTCCATGATCAGTCCGGTGTGCATCTCTGGTCTTAGTATCGACCGGCTCTATAGTAGGAGCACAAAGACGAAGTCTCAAGTGCCCCGTGCTCCATGACAGGGGGAGGGGGTTGATCGGTCAATCGGCTCCTGAATATGCTCAGCAACATCAGGTAAGACCCCAACCGACAATAGGAATCGTGTGATCAAGAGGCCAAACGGAAAAATATTTGTCGTAACGTATGAAACCTCTGATTGCATCCTAGTGACTATATAACCCACTAAGTCGATAGGCATCATATGAGCGACACGTATCATAAATCTCGCCTTATCCATGCCACCCTCCGTCTTATGCTGCCGATGGTCAATGTTGTGGGCGATAATTAAGTTCAGAATCTTGAAAAAATCTAATAAATGAACATGTTTGATGCTCTTCATCCCACCATAAGGAGAAGCATCTAGACCAACAACCAACTGCCTCGCCACTACATCCGAGAGGCCATCCAGTCCATCAGAATCAGTGCCCTTATCCTCAGCTGTCTCCTCACCAACTGTAGACTCCTTAGACACCATGTTTGGATATGTAGTATCCAAACGTGCAATACCAATAAAATCGACAAGTATGTCTTCTGAGAATGGGAATGAAATACATTGCATACCGATAATATATTTACCCTCAGCATCCAAACTGGAGGCATCAAGCCCTCTATAGAAGTCGGTGACAAGATCAATATATGCCACGAACTGGAACGCCTCGTCCCTGTGTTCGAACATATATACATCGAACACAACCATTCAAACATTATAAGTTAGAGTTCGAATGGTAGACAAATGTTGCGAACCATTTGAACACATTCGAACAGGCAACTCATTCTTTCCTACTCAAACACATTTGAACGGCTTATTCAATTATAAAAATTAATATAATTAATGTTTGATCATCAAAATCTCATCCCAAAAGATATTTTTTGGAATGAAATTGTGATTTTGGGACAGTTTAATTGGGACGGCCTTGAGACGCTTTATTTCCATCCAAAAAATTATTTTGGGATGAAAACTAGTCTTTTCGGACTAAACTTTTCGTCCCAAAAAACCTTATTTGTTATAATAACTATTGCTAGGTCCTATATATATAACATAAGAGAAATGATATTTGTAATCTTAGAGTGTGTAAGTCTCACGCACATTTTTTGCAAAAAAAAATGAATAAATCTAAAATCTACACGAAAAAATTATTTTTTTAATAATGGATATTATTATTTTTTCAAAGAGACAAGATTACACACCTAGGATTGTTTAGTATTACAACTCATAACATAAGTGAATATAAATGGTTGATGGCAATGTTTTCCCTCAGGATATATATACTTCAAGTTCAAACAAAGGAAACTAACACAAAAATATTGATCAACGAATTGTAATTAGCATGGTTGGCTGTTTGAGTTAGATCCTGAAGCAGACATGACTAATCATATCAACATTATTATTCATGTCTCCCAATTGGACTTTTGCAAGCTTTCGCAAGCATTTTGAAAAAAAATAGATCCACCAAGAGCGAAAAACCAACCTTCAAAAGAAAGGAACCCAACCTTGCTTCAAGCTTGATCAAGCTCTCCTTCCCTCCAGCTTCAAGCTCTCCGCCCTCGTGTTCTTATGGGCAATAAACCCAGAATCTCCAAAACGCCGCTCTTAATTAACCAACAGGAGCAAAGCGCCCAACCCTGTTCTCAAGGTCTAATCGAGTTGCTCCACAATGCCAAAGGCTAGTTTTTTTTTTTTTTTTCCCTTCTTATCGAGTTTTCTTGTCCTCATCTTAGCTGTGTATTTATTTCTGTACGTGAATGCTAGTAATATAGAAGATATTCCCTCTTCTACTAAGGAACCGTAGGCATTATACAACATTGTAAATTTGTATTTTTATTGTATAGTTTTGTAACTGATTTGATTCCCTTTCTAGTTCTCAGAATATTGTATACAAACATGTATAAATACCCATGAAAATACAATTGAAATGCAATATAGAATTTAGAGGAAATGGCATTCTGTTATGATATCAAAGCAATTTCATCAACGTGTCTCTATCCATGGATCTATCTTCTTCCCCCTTCCTCTCCAATTCCTCCTCCCCTTCCAATGCCTCCATAAATTCACCTGTTATGCCATCCCTCTCCCACATTGTGTCTACCAAATTAACCACAGCAAACTATCCCATTTGGCAAGTCTAGATCTCTACATACCTTCCGGGTCAAGAGCTTTATCAATACATTGATGGCTCCCTTCTACCACCCCCTGAATTTCTTGCAATCACTAACCTACCCAACCCAGCATACTCTTCTTGGCGAAGGAATGACCAACTCGTTCTCAGCATTTTATTTTCCTCAATCTCTGATTTGGCACTTGGTCATGTACTTTCCTCAAACACCTCTCGAGCTCTCTGGACATCCATTTCCACTCTTCTTGCTTCTCATTCACAGGCCAAACACTTTCAGGTTCAATTCTAGCTTGCCAACTTAACCCGTGGTGATCAAAGCATTACTAATTACTTTGGCAAAGCCAGAGCTCTTGCCGACATAGTGCTCACGGCTCTCCTTCTATAGAGCCCTTTGCGAATGTCACCACAGCTGCTCGTCAGGGTGGTTGCAATCAGTTCTGTGGAGGTCGCCCTGCTCGTAATGGACGAGGCCGCTCCTACTATCCAAACAGAAGAGGTCAAAGCTTCTCCCCTGCCACAGGTTTGTGACCAACATGTCAAGTTTGCCATAAATATGGCCATGTCGCCCTTCAATGTCGACATCAATTTGATCATAGCTATCAATATGGAGCTTCAACCTCATTCTCAGCAAATTACAATCAACCCGGTATCTTTCAAGATGCGACTTGGTATCTGGACTCGGCAGCAACCCACCACATCACCCATGATTTCAACAATCTCAGCCTCAACTTAAAATCGTATTGTGATAGTGAACAAATCCGAGTAGGGGATGGTTCAGGCCTCCTTATTCAGAATATTGGTAACTCATCTCTAGTCTCTCATTCCTCTTATTTTCTTCTTCAAAATCTTTTTCATGTTGCTAACATTACCAAGAATCTTATATTTGTTTCAAAGTTTTGCAAGGACAACTCATACTACTTCAAATTTCATGACTCTTGTTTCTTTGTAAAGGACACCTCGATAGGAACGACCCTCCTCACAGGGCCAACCCGTGATGGACTATATATCTTTCCTCCGGCGTCTGATTCCTGCTCAAACTCCACTCCCTCTACTCACTCCAGTGCATCTTCTTATGTGGCTTAATGGCACTGTCGTTTGGGACATCCCCATCACACCGCTCTTTCTTGCGTTATGCACAATACCTGTCTGAAAAAATTCCTGTGTGTTTCCAGTTTCAAATTCACTGAATGTCTGCTAGCTAAGAGTCACCAACTTCCGTTTGAGTCTAGCTCGGCCCAGTCCAATAAACCATTAGGTCTAGTTTGTGCAGATGTTTGGGGCCCGGCCCACACTGTATCTAGGCTTGGATACAAGTATTATGTTTCTTTTGTGGATCATTACACTCGGTTTACTTAGTTTTACCCTTTAAAATTAAAATCTGATGTTGCTCATGTCTTCTCTACTTTTTTACCTTATGTTAAACGTTTATTTAATTCCAAACTCATCACACTTCAAACCGACGGGGGTGGTGAATCTCAATCCCTAATGCCTATTTGCAAAATTTGGGAATTAATCATAGGTTTTCTTGTCCACACACCCATCAATAAAATGGATTTGTAGAAAGAAAACATTGTCACATAGTTGAGACTGGGCTTGCTCTCTTAGCCCATGCCTCACTTCCTTTCACCTTTTGAGCTGATGCTTTCGAAACGACTGTTTATCTCATAAATCATCTACCCTCCCCCACCATTAAAAATAAATCTCCATTTTATTATGTTCATCAACGTGATCCTGATTATATGATTCTTAAAATTTTTGGTTATGAGTGCTTTCCCAACTAGCGTCCCAATAATTCCTACAAATTAAATTACCGTTCCACTTCCTGTATTTTTCTGGGCTATAGTTTGACCCATAAAGGCTACAAGTGCCTGGACCACAAGACCAATCGGCTCTATCTTTCTAGAGACGTCCAATTTCATGAAGACTCCTTCCCATTCTCTCTGTCTAGGCCCATTCCACTCATACCATATGATCCTCTCAATTCTTCTTTCCCAAGTCCCGTAGTTCTACCTAGAGGTGTAAATTTAAACCAAAAAATCGGTCCAAACCGGACCAGATAGGACCGATTTTATCGGTTTTGAACCAGTCCGGTTTGGAACCGGTTCTTATATTTCATAAACCGATCGAAACCGGTCCGGTTTCGATTTTGAGATTTTTCAAACCGAACCGGACCGGTTGAAAAAATATATATAATAATATTTTATATATAAATTTTATACAAAATTAAAATTATACAAAATATTTTATATATATTAATATAATTATATATCATATATGAAATAATTTCATATTATAATTTATAAATTATAACATAAAATATTAATCTTAAATATGAACATTTGTAATTTGTTTGATCATATGCTATTAATATAATCATATATGAGATAATGTTATTATAAAATCAAAGTTATTCTAAAAAATGAAAATGTAATTATCATGTATTATATAACAATACTAATATATAGTTTATAACTAATACTAATATATACTAATATATAGATATGCTAATAGTCTAATATTAATATTATTAATCTAATATTATACTAATGTCAAATTTACATTTTAAAAAAATCGAAAAACCAGACCGGACCTGAAACCGGTAAAATTGGAAATATTGGTTTAGGAGGGAAGCCGATGCATAATCAGTTTTGAAAAATGCAAAATCGGTCATACCGGTTCGGTCTAAGATTTTGTCCAAAACTGGACCGAACCGGACCAATTACACCCTTAGTTTTACCACTCTTACAATCCAAGCCCTCTCTTCTCGGCCCAGGCCCAAGCCCTAATAACTCATTTGACTCAAACCCGTATCCCCGTCCCTCATGTAGACAGCTCTATTGAAAGGAGAAATGCACGTCTCATAGCCAAAGGCTACCATCAACAATATGGGCTTGATTTCCATGAAACTTTCAGCCTGGTGGTCAAAGATCCTACCATACGGCTCCTTTTGTCTGTTACAGTGACTCGTGGGTGGCCACTCCAATAACTGGACATCCAGAATGCCTTATTGCATGGTACCCTCACTGATTAGGTATACATGCATCAACCTCAGGATTTCTTCAATTCTAAGTTTCCTGATTATGTGTGCAAATTGCGCAAAGCCATTTATGGCCTTAAATAGGCCAGAGGGCCTGGTTTGCTCAATCAAGCTCTTGGCTACTTGATTATGGTTTTCAGGCCTCTCAATATGATGATTCTCTGTTTGTACTTGCACATGGTGACCTGCGCCTTTATCTCTTAGTTTATGTCAATGATTTTATCATAACTAGGTCTCAAGCTTCGACTATTGATGCATTTATCCGTGACCTAGCCTCGGCTTTCCCTATGAAAGACCTTGGCCCACTGTCATATTTTCTTGGGTTAATGGTCAATAAATTAGATATTGGATTACTGCTCTCTCAGAGAAAGTATATAAAGGATTTACTCACTAGAAGCAACATGTTGAATGCTAAGCCTATTATCTCACCTATGGCAACATCATTAAAACTGTCTAAATTTGATGCTCTAAGCTTTGATGATGTTACTCTTTAGGAGTATTGTTGGTGGGTTACAATACCTATCTTTCACAAGGCCGGATATCTCTTATGCAGTCAATAAGGTGTGTTTGTTCATGCACACTCCTAAAATGCTTCATTGGGTTGCTGTCAAACGTATATTACGTTATTTGCAGGCTACTATAAATCATGGTCTCTTTCTCCTCCATGTCTTCTCTTACCTTGCAAGCATGCTTTGATGCGGATTGGGCGGGATGCCCAGATGATCAAAAGTCTACTGCTGGCTATTGTGTGTTTATGGGTCACAATCTTGTCTCTTAGAGCTCTAAGAAGCAACAGGTTGTAGCAAGGTCTAGTACGGAGGCTGAGAACAAGTCAGTGGCCTCTTTCGCAACTGAGCTCATCTAGCTTCAGACTTTCTTATCTGAACTTTGTATTCCTCTTCATCAAGCTCCTACATTATGGTTTGACAACATTGGTGCCACTTATTCGGCACCCAATCCAATTTTTCATTCAAGAACCAAACATATGAATATTGATTTTTATTTTGTTAGAGATCGTGTTGTTGGAAAATCCCTCAATGTATCCTTTATTAGCTCCAAAGATTAACTTGCAGATATATTCACTAAGCCTTTGGTTGCAGACATATTCTTTAGATTGAGGTCGAGTCTCAAAGTTGTCAATACTCCTTTGGACTCACAGGGGCGTATTAATATAGAAGACATTCTCTCTTCTACTAAGAAATTGTAGGCATTGTACATCATTGTAAATTTGTATTTTTATTCTACAGTTTTGTCACTGATTTGATTCATTTTCTGATTCTCTAAATATTGTATGCAAACATGTATAAATACCCATGAAAATACAATTGAAATGCAATATAGAATTTAGAGGAAATGGCATTCTGTTAAGAGTAATTATACTCTTAAACCCCTTATTTCTCCAACACCAAACACCCGGATGAGTTGGACTTCTTTTTAATTCTTTTTTCAAAACGTTCGTCTCACTGCATTTTTGTCAAAATGTTCATTTCCCTTCCTCTCTCCCATCTGCATTTTACCCAGGCCCCCCTCCCAAAATCCCGAATCATCCCCTCCCCTTTGCGTCAGGCCCTCACACCCAAAATCCAATCCCCTGATCTCTCTCTGGGATTGGATAACTGCCTCTAAGGACTTGTTTAAGTTGGAATCTTCGTGTTCTGTTTCGTGCAGTTCTTCGAAGTGCATAGCATTGCTTACTCCGGTGGTGTTCTAGGTGTACAAGGTGGTCGTTGAGTTGTTTGGAAAGGACTTGGCTTTGAAGAGAGAGGGGAAAGCAATGAGTGAGATTATGTCATTGGTGGAAGGCATTATCGGGTATATCAATGTGTGTTGTGGTAAGGATTCTAGTAACCAATGTGGTTCGCTTGGTTCGAATTCGACAACGCCTTTGGCAGAATTAGTTCGCATTTGGATCGGTTCTAATGATGGCATAGAGGCTTTCTTGCCGCTTCTAAGTGGTGAAACTATTGAATGGCTCAGTGACGGAAACTTTTGTGTCGGACAGTTGGCTTGGGATTATATCTTGGGTTTTCCTCAAATACAAAATCTAGCTTTTTATAGAAGGATTTAATTTTTTTTCTCTGCAATGTGGATTAAAATGAAATGTTGATGCTTGAGGATTTGATTTTTTTTTCTTTTAAAATACTCAGATTTTGAATATTTAACCCAAATTTTTTTTCTACAACGAGTAATCTGGATGTCTAACCCAGATTTTGTTTAGATGTGCATTGGGTGGGCTCCTCAACTCGGTCATCCAAACATTCTGATGTAGAGAGAGAGAGAGAGAGAGGGGATTGGATTTTGGGAAGGGGGCTTGGGTAAAACGCAGATGGAGGGGAAGTGAAACGAACATTTTGAAAATAAAAAATAAAAGGAAGTCCTCCTCACCTGGTGTCTGGTGTTGGAAAAACAATGGGCCTAAGAGTAGAATTACTCCTGTTAAATGCCACTCTTTCTTCGTTATGTTCAAATCTGTCTACAACTTCAATTGTATCATAATACACGTACACCCACAGAGAGAAACTTTTCATTTTTCGAATAATTAAACAGTATTTTACAAAACTAACATGCTAATTTACACCTTTTACAAATAATCTTCTCGCTTCCTTTATTTGAAAGCTCTAAATCGGCTCAGCGCCATTAATGATCTACCAATGGATCACAAGCCTCTACGTACGTGCAGATTGCAGCAGGTGATCATGAATCATGATCATGTGCTTCTAGGATACAAGTACGGCATATTGGACGCGTCCATTTGAAGTTCAACCATTGTCTGATGCAATGCGAATGGAAGATGTGGTTGCGCAATAAGGAAAGACTTGGTACGGCTCCCGGGGTTTGAAATCCTCCAAGCAGATCACACAGAAGTACTGATTCCGACTTGATGTTTTTTGATGATCGAGATCACTTGGTTCAAAGCTTGAGATCGGCGGCAGGTTCTCCAGGCCAGGCACGCTTCCTCAGGTCCAATAATGTTGTCGGGGGCTCAATTATTTTGGCCAAATGTAACACGGACATGCCCGTGGCACACACGAAGATTACGAACACGAAACAAAGAGCTGTAATCTGCTCAGAGGGAGTCGAAGAATCATGAGAGAGATCTCGATAATTAAAAATGGCTGTAGGATACATGCGCGATGGGAACAAAGTTCTGTTGCTCTGAAAGCTAGCATATATATATATTTGGGAATTAATGGGTTGCGCATGCATGCATGCATTAGATCAAGAAGCGATATCTGGTTTAAGAACCATCGATCCATGATATTGGAAAGATCTCGACTTGTGAAAACTTTCAACCATTAAAACTCATGAGAATACGAAGGAAAGAAACTAAAAAAAGTTTATACTTATCATCTTATGTTTACAGCTTTTACAAGAATGTTACTAACGGAGGCTTCAATAACACAAACACATTTTGCAAATTTATTATTAGCACAACTAATATTAGCTATGATTTGGTGTCATTTACCAAATAAAACGGGGATTAAAAAACTAATAACCTATTCTTTGAAAACAAATATGTAGATATTGCAGTACTATATATATATATATGCTTGATTGGTGGAACAAAAACAACTGATCAGGAGATCAATCCAAGAAATTATTATTTTCTTTATTGTCATATTTATAGTTCTTCCTTTTATTATTAATATTGTTAGTTATATATCCTTGTTATTTGGTAAGAATATTAGTCCAAGAGACCCAGTTAGCAGCATGAGGCCGGAGAGTTCGAGTATGTTGTGGGCAGTCAAACAACAAGATATATAAGACCGGATCCTCTCTATTTCAAATGAAATCAGCAGTATCAGTTTAAATTAGTGCAAAACATGATGATATTAAGATCACTACAAGAAAAATGAGCATTTGTGACAAATTATTTGTGACAAAAATGATTATTTGTTACAAAATAAACTCATTTTGATATAAACAGTCATTTACGTAGGAAATAACTAGTTACAAATAAATAATTTTCTTGTAGTGGATTTTTGGATAACTATGTGAAATGATTTGAGTATTCCATGTTTTATACTAAATATATAGATACTATATATATATATATTGCGCATAAAAAATGGATACTATCAATTTCAGTTGAATGAAAATAGTTTTATTTTAAGATTCATACGTATATTAATTATCTTTCTGATCTTAAAGTTAAATGATAATTTGAATCAATTTTTTTCTTATATGAGATAGGCCGGTGGGACAAGTCAAGGCCAAAGTATCCGGCCTCTAAGAAAAAGAAAAGGAAAAAAAAAGGCCTCGTAAAAAAGAGGCTTTAAAATTTGAAAAATGTTTTGTTCACGTAGATTAAAAATAAATTTATAAACTTGCATAAAAACATATTTTATTACAAAATTGAGCTAAGAATTCACGTAAAAAAAATCTGAATTTATAATTTATTTTTTCAAAAAAAAAAAAATTAGAAGTATCATTTCTATTCAGATAATTTGCACTATAAAAACAAATTAAATAGTACATCATCTAATATCGGAGCATTTAATGCTTTGGAAATGGAAACACGGCAAATTGGACAAGTCGGACTCGATCTTCTCGATCAACCAAGCTGGTTGAATACAAATAGATCACTAGTTGCATGGAACATGTTTATCATGCATTACAATAAAAATAATCTTTTTTGGTTAATTTATCGTGATCAAAAAATTATTTATAATTAATTTTAATTGTAAATAATCTTTTGATCGTGATAAATTAATTAAAAAATATCGTTTTTATTATACTGATGGAGTACTTAATTACAGTACTACGTCGGAACAACTAGACACAAATACTTGATCTTGATCTCGTTGATTCCGGAAACCTTCGAAACAGATCGATAGCACAGATCACGTCAACACAGCTCGATTCTATCTCCGGCGGCTGGCTTCCATAATGAATTGGCGGTGGTAGTTTCACCGCTAGCTGCTACTTGCTGCAGCACCGTTTGTCTTCTATCTGCCTGTAAGTACCCAGCCTCTACATGCGTGCAGTTCCATCGAGCCGTTTGGATTTAGAGATGAGTTGAGAAGGTTTATGAATAATAAAAAATAATATTTTTAGAATAATATATATTTTTATTTTTTAATATTATTATTATTTTAAGATTTAAAAAAGTTGAATTATTTATTATATTTTGGTGTGAAAATTTGAGAAGAAATTAGTATTATATTTTGTGTGAGAATTTAAAAAAATTATAATGATGAAGATGAGATTAGTTGAGGAGATGAGTTAAGATGAATTTAAATATTATTATATTAATTTGCATATATTCATATTAATATATAAATAGATGAAGATCATGATCAACACTTTGACATAGACATTAGATGAATGACTCTGCTACAAACAACTCAGACATAGACCTCATCCCACACTTTGATAACTCAACAAATGCTCATGATCAAGATCATAAGTTGCATGCAGAAACCAATATTGATATTATATATTGATAAACTTCAAAGTGACATTATCCTATCAGAAACAACAACAACCAGATCACACTATTTAAATGTTCTTATCTGCAGTTTAGTGCATATCCATTGTTTCATATTCAAACTCGTGTATGCTTATGAATAGATTAATACAACACGGTTTCAGTATCCTATTTTATATCTTTATTTAAACTCTTTATAAATAACAATATTGATGCATGTTGACATTGTCGATCGTTACGAGCAAACAATCTGGCCATGAGTTAAGGCCAATCTGGCCATGAGTTAAGGCCAATCTGGCCATGAGTTAAGGCAGGAACACAATAATACGTTAAATTATGGTAGAATCTGTAATACCTGCGGAATCTAGCCATCTTTTTAGCTACGCTGCAAATTAAGACTCCCTTAGAGGGAAGGGATCAGAGGATATAGAGCCTCGAGGAAAACTTACACAGTTTTTCCATCACAGACTTAGTCTAATTAGGTTTTCTAGTTTAATTACATTACCTTCAGATCTAATTAATAACAGCTAGCCAAATTATATATGCTTGTCACGTATAGGACGTTGAGTGCACAAGTACCATTATCCCAGTACTTGGACCTGGTGCGCGATCATTAATAATCATTATTATAACAATCCCGATATGGCCGCAATAGGCCAGACCACATGAGATCATTGTTGGTAGCGCCCACCCCCCCTCCCTCTCCTAGAGACTCACAGTCATTGTTAAAAGCTGAGACAGTATCGCCTCTTCGCCTTCATATCTTTATGTATCTAAGAGTCTTGCTGACATGGTAGCTGGGGTCATTGCGAAAGATGTGAAAATATGCTCCATGCATGCAAAGAGTTAAAAGAAAAAGCTACTGACCAACGTCGACACAAGAACAGCAGGGAAAAAAAATCCTAAATATATAAATTAAAGTACGGGTATTTAGAGTTCGTTTCTTGTTCTTCTTCAATCTTATTCTTCGTTTGTTTTTTGTTTTGGTGGTATTTACTGGCGGCTCTGAACACGAAGAGGCAGCTCGTGATGATCATACGTCCTGCTAGAGAACACAATTGCGGCAAACAGGACATGTTATCTTATTCCTCAACCAGTGGTCAATGCAATTGGAATGAAAAATGTGATTGCACACTGGGAAAACTTGACATGAGTCGCCAACTGCAAAATCCTCCAAGCAGATGGCACAATCAGTACTACAAAAACTGGCCGATTTTATACCATGGCTTCCATAATTTACCGAAGTCGGCAGTTTCTTTGAGGCCCTTAGCCTTTGCCCTCGTCTTTCACCTACGTCCCTCATAAATCTATCTAATATTCCAAACACTCGGACATTGTTTTCTTCTATAGCTTGATAAAATGCAGCTTGATGAGATATTGGATTAGAAACATTCATGTGATCTTGTCGATGAATTCCTTCTCCTTCTTCAAGATCATATCCAGGCCTCACCTCTTTCAGCCATTGAAAGAAAGCATGTAGAATGTGAGCAAGGATGAGGAAGAACAACATCACGCTAATGCACATAATGATGGAAGTTGGGAGATCAAGAGTTATTGTAAAACGAAAAGAAGGAGAAGAAAGTACTGCTGGAGCAAAGCGTGGTGGAACGACCTTGCCATCGGCCATGGGAATAAACTGTGAGAACAAATTAAGATCGGCCATATGTTTTAGATAGGGACGTCTGTACGTACGTGCTTCAACTTGGGATTTTATAAAACAGCAAAAGCCGACTGCCAAGCGAGATTAAGAACTGTCTGCACCCAAACCTGCATGGGCTGTGGATTCCTAATTTCCTATTATGGGCGTCTAGCCTTCAGATAATAGCGGACATTATGGGAGACCTTTGTCAAAGGTAGGCTGGCAGCCTCTGTCAAACAGTCATGTCCAACTATAGTTAGTTAATTATGTAATGTTGAATTTATTAGAATATTACCTTCTTCTTCTTTTTTTTTTTTTTTTTTTTTTTTTTCTCTAAGGATTACCCGTTTGTTCTTATTTACTTTAGGAGAAATGTTTTAAAAGTTATTGTGTAAATCTATAAATTAACGTGAGTTAATTTGTTTTGTTAAATTGTAAAATTATTTTTATTATAATGTAGATCTATCATATTACATCAAATCACATTAATTTATAATTTTATTTTTTAAAATCAATGACTGTATCACTTCTTTTAATCTTAACTGCATAGAATTCGATTTTTATAATAATATGATAAAGTGACTCGAAAACCCCCATTTGTATGTGTTGATAAATAATGCGAAGTACTGTTTTGGGGAGGGGGATAGCGGGAGATCATGTAAAAAGGCCAAGTAGATGGACCGTAGGCTACCAAATAATATGAAAAAATAAAATAAAGTTTTGTTCTTTTAACCAAAACAAAAGACGAAGGAGAAGAATGTGGCTTTGATGATAATGAAATGCCATTTGGCCCATTTCGATTGGGTCTGTAAGGGGATTTTTACCCCTAAGGTCCAGGAGGCCCAACCAAGCCCAGTCCTGGATGAATAGTCACAAATTCAACCTATTGGGAGAATTTCCTGTACATGACCTGCTGGGAGATGGTGCAATAGGGGATGGAACTCGTCAATCTGAGATCCCTCAGATAGTGTCTAGTCATCGAGTGTCCGCCCACACAGAAGGTGTGACATGCGGAGGACTATTGATTTACTAACAGAGAAAGTATGAACAGACTAGAAAAAATGCGAACCCAGAGGAGAAGGTTGGAGAACTACGCCGCATTAATGGCTCTGCCATCCGAACGACACGCCACATTAATGGAACCGTTGCAAAGTCACGTCGCATTCAAAGGTTCTGACAAAATGAACAGTATGAGGAACCCAGACCTCATAGTAGCAAGCATGATCTGCTCTTCGAACTTGTAATATAAATAATTGATCTCAGGTACGAGGAAACTATTTCTGATCCCTATACTTCCTTAATTATTTACTATAATCCAATAGTATTTATTAACTTTGGCATCAAAGATTCTTCGGTCTCAAAACGGCTCTCTCAAAGCTACATTACATTCTCCTCTGTGTAGAGCTCATTATTAAAGACTTGAATTGTTGGAGCTTGGCCAAAGGATGTGCAAAACATGACGTTAACATGATCAATTAAATATAACATTTTTCAGTACTCATAAAAGCATATAGAAAACGATATAATTTTTTTTACATCTTAAAAGAATATACATATTTCTCTAGAAAAAACAAAATCAAAACGTGAAAGATTTATAATGAGAAAAAAACAATACTAATCATATATATTTGGAAACATAATGAATTTTAATATCAGTTCTTCTATACACAGTCAACCCATGCAGACGCCGTGCAGTCAGTCAGGCCACGTCAGCACAAAAAAAAAAAAAAGGACAAAAACGTATATGAAACGGAAACCATGAAACCCATTTCATGATATACCAACTCTCTCCATAGAAGATTTCCTCCCCCTAGCCACAACTAGAAACACTAGCAGCAACACCTAGACAACAAAGTAAGCCGCTCCCACTGTCGTGAACCACCACAAAAACCAAATCCATTGCACCCGATCACCCATTGCACTGCAGTGCAATGCAGTCCACGTCCATAAATCGAGAGCCACCCAAACACACGGCACCAAACCACTAGCCCACACTCAGCCTCCACCTCATGGCACAATATCCTTGAACGGAGGCCCAACGTGTCGAGATCACCCCGCACGACAAAAGCTGCCGAGCTCATAACTTAAACCCCCCCACACCACCATGTTGTCACCGTGAGACTTTCCCTACAAACCAATGCCCAACCCTAATAGCAACTGGCAACCTTGCACTGAGAGCCATTAACATACAACAACCACCACTGCCAATCAAAGCTCCTGTTTTACAAACTAAAAACAGAGCAGTTGCACCACAGACAACCACCTCTCCTCCACGCCATCGCCACCCTAGAAGCCTAGCCCTTCACGTTGCCAACCCCCTGAACCACTCCTGCATGACCCGTACCACTGCAAGCCTCCACCGTAAAGCAACCTAAAAATAAATTTTTGTTTTTTCTTTACTCAAAATATAGCACTTTTGGAGCCCGTAAAACCGTCGCTTCTTGCCAGAAACGGCCACAACTCGGTCTTGCTACGCCCTACACAAACGTGCTGCACTACTGTCGCCTCAAACCACCACCCTCCTTCTCGATAACACCTTTTTTTTAGACCTGAAATAGGTGTGAGCAGTGCGAGACCGAGATGATGAGATGGACGGAGGGACCGAGACAAGGTGTGGTCTACTTTATTGAGATGGTCTGCTCACTGAAAGGGAAGGAGAGTAGCGATGGTAGTGAGGTGGGTGGAGGTCGAAGTTGGTCGGCATGACGGCACGAGACTGAGAGAGAGAGAGAGAGAGAGTGTGTGTGTGAGTGAGTGATCACGTCGTGAGAAAGAAGTGAGTTGCCGCCGTCGTTGCCTCTCCAGACCCTGAGCACACTGCCGGTAAGCCTTTCTACCTCTATCTCAACTCTCAGCCTTTCCACCTATGGAATGCAGAGTGAGGAAAATGAGGAGAGGGAAACTGAGGGCTAAGTGTGGAAAATTGAGGTTTTAGTTTTTAAACCAAACGATGCGTTTTACTTTTACTTCAACATCAGCAGTCGCTTCCATGAGACGCTTGTACTAAGCTTTTTTCTTTTAATATTGAATTTTAATTCTCAAGATATTTAGTTTAAAATAAGAAATTAATAGGCAGGATAGCATTATTAATAATTAATATGATGCTAGAATTGGGATAAAAATTATGATAATTGATTTATCATTTGCATCTTAGTCCAAGCGGCCTGATTCTATTATTGGTCACCAGACCGCACTGCAGCAGAATTAACCTGAGAGTTACCCATTTCCTCACCCTCATCCTTGCGAGTGCCCCACTGCCACCTCCCTACCTCCCTTGTCATCCATTCCCTCGCCAAAACACCAAACGCTATACACTCTCTCTCTCTCTCGCCCCGCATCATCCCAGATCCCAAACCCTCCACTTTGTACCCATTCTTTCTCTCTCTCTTCGTAGGGCTTTGATTCGCTATTGCCATGGCCACCGTGCTCGAATCCCTTATCGTGCCTCGCGCCTCCACTCTACCTTCCCTTACTATCTCTCCGATCGCGGCCTCTTCGGTCTCTTCGTTCTCCGCCCGTAGATTGCCCCGGTTCGGAGGCCTTAGGGCAAGACCGAGTTTCTCAACTCGCTCTTTTGGCTCGTTGAGTCCGATCCCGAGTTCGGGGTCGCGACTCGCTCGTCGTGGTGGCCTAGTCGTGTGCGAGGCTCGGGACACTGTTGTCGAAGGTCAGGATTATGATTCTGTACTCCAGTGCCCTGCTTGGCTTGATTCTTTTATCTTTCTTTTTTTTTCAATTCTGTTTAATTTGTATGGGCAAGGTAAAGGAAATCATAGAAAGTTTGGAAATTTTACGGAGTGAAAACACATAGCAGAGTAAAGCGATAATGAACTAATCTCAGACTTCGTAAGTCAGATTATTTCTGCTCATTTTTATGTTTTCTGAGCAACCAAACATATCGCTTATGTTCCCCTTTTAGCGTAAATTTGTTCTCGTAATGTTTCCTTTTCCTGTTTAGTTCCTTTGATTCTGGCGGGGACTACTCTGGATGAAGAAATTGTGATACTTTCAAATTGTTACTTCGAAGCGCGTTTGGTGGCCAGAAAAGTTCAATTGCTTCCGGATTTCATTAGCTGGGAGAATAGAACAGAGGAAAATTTTATTAGTAGACAATAATTTCTTCCGATAAGTAAGAACTTAAAATAAATATCTTGGTAAGGAAGTATTTTGAATCTTTGATAATACTTGTTTATTCTATGGGATGTGATTTAGGAATATCATGAAGCGTTACTTGTTCAGTCGAGTGTTTGACCTGGTAGCGTGGTAGGACTTGGGCATGCGGTATCACTTTGTAGGGTAACGGAGACAGTTTTTATGTGGCTTGTAGCAAGGAAGAATCTTACCAGATGTAGATCAGAGACATCCAAGTGACTTATCCAAAAAAAGTTTTTTGAAACATATCCAAGTGGTTGCCTTAAAATTTGGCTTCAGTCCCCTGGATTCAATGGCTTGATGCAGATTGATATGGTTGACAGCCACTGATAGAATTCAGTACTTGATAGCTACATTCATACACTCTTCTCTAAGTTCTCTTCACACAGTTGAGGCATGCAGAACTTTATAGCCTATATTTGGCAATAGTGAAAGTTTGCTTCTCCTCTTTTGGTGTTGTGCACTTTGAACCATGGCTGATTAGTGTCTCTTTCGATGGTTTGAGAAAAATCTTAACAAAACTAAAACTTTGTGTTCTTTGGATAACTGCAGTGGCTGCTGTGACAGATGCAAATTGGCAGTCACTCGTTCTCGACTCTGAGTTCCCTGTTCTGGTTGAATTCTGGGCCCCTTGGTGTGGGCCATGCCGTATGATCCATCCTATCATTGATGAACTGGCAAAGCAATATGCTGGGAAGCTCAAATGCTACAAAGTTAATACTGATGAGAGCCCTTCAGTTGCCACACGATATGGTATTAGAAGCATCCCAACTGTCATAATCTTCAGGAATGGTGAGAAAAAAGATGCAGTTATTGGTGCTGTTCCAAAATCCACGTTGACAACAAGCATAGAGAAATTCTTGTAGAGGTGGCAAGTAAAGAAAGCCTTTACTGGAATCGAGCTGTTTGTAGTATCTATTTCTTTTCTTAGTTTCTGATGTCCCGATATTGGAAACATTGTACCCACAATAAACTCATATTTGCTCTCCTGTATAGTTATCAGATACAGCCGTATCTTCTGTTACCTTAGGAGAATGTACTTGCAAATATACTTGTTTGAAATGTCTTTAGAGTATTCTCCTGTGTATGAGTTATATAGCAACTGTTGCCTGTTGGCTTATGTTTCTTTATATATTATTATGGAAGACCAGAGGTAGAGGGGACTGAGGAGATTATATTAGCTGCTTTAACAACTAGGACTAGGAACACAGATCTGTATACCATTTGGTTAATGGCTGCTGCTATGCTCGCCTTCATTAGAGGAATCAAGGCCATGAAACTTGTTATAGAAAAAGGCCAAGATTTGGCTGAGTTTGGGTGGTGAGATCACTCTCCTATTCAATATTTTTTTATTACTATTTATTATTATTTAATATTTTATCATTATTTTGTTACTATTATTTACAGATAATTTGAGATTACTTTACCACCCAAACGTAGCCGGTATCGCCGGCTTTAGTCTCGGCAGAGGCACCGGCACTCCCACTCCACCATATACTCCCTTAGCTACTCTGCGGGCGGTGCCTAATCTATTTTTGAATGAGTTTTGCACTACTGGATTTGGGCTTTTTTTCTGTTATGATTCTACGAAACGTTTGTCTCGTTAGTGATGTGTTTGTTGTATCAACAAACAGATTTAGAAATACAATTTTTCGTGTATACAAACTTTCCTAAATCCGTAACCTTTTTCTTGGAATTGGATTTTTTTTTTTTTTTTCTTGGAGTTGGACTTTTTAGAGTTTTTGACCAAATTCTAGGGTCTAAAATTGGAGAGAGGTAAATACATAAAGTTNTGTGTTTGTTGTATCAACAAACAGATTTAGAAATACAATTTTTCGTGTATACAAACTTTCCTAAATCCGTAACCTTTTTCTTGGAATTGGATTTTTTTTTTTTTTTCTTGGAGTTGGACTTTTTAGAGTTTTTGACCAAATTCTAGGGTCTAAAATTGGAGAGAGGTAAATACATAAAGTGAATTCTACATTATTTATAATTTTTTAAGTGAATTTTTTAGTAAATATTAAGGGGAGGTTTGGATAGTGAGTTTAGATGAGTTGAGATCAAATTTAAAAATTGAATAAAATATTATTTTTTAATATTATTATTGTTATATGATTTTAAAAAGTTGAATTGTTTATTATATTTTGTGTATAAATTTGAAAAAGTTGTACTAATTAGATGAGATAAGTTGAGATTAGGGGTGGCAAATTGTCTTTTCGTATCGTGTTAAGTCATGAACATTTGACTATATAAATCAACCATAACCCAACTCGTTAAGCCAAACATGTCAAACTTCCAACCCTAACCCAACCAATTTAAATAACGGATCGTGTCGTGTCAACCGTTTTAACTCGTTTAATAACTACTTAGAAATATGTTAATACGACACAACTCATTTAAATCCGTTTGTTTCATGTAAATGAGTTGAACTAAAATGCATAACTCATTTGATTTTATTAATATAATTTCATATAAAAGTTAAAATAAATATTTATTAATAACCACAATATCTTAAAAAATATATCAATATTTTTCAAATTTTAACATATAATAAAATCAACATTACAAATATTACAATAACAAATATGAGCATAGGTCTAAAATTACAATCCCAACAATAAAAATAATAAAAATATAGGCATACTGAGAAAGACTAATATTACAACTTAATAATATTAAAATTTTAATTTTGAGATAAATTATAAATGGGTTAAAACGGGTTGATTTCATGTTAAACAAGTTGACATGTTATTGACTCGTTTATAAGTCGTATCTTAACGGGTCAATCCGTTTTGACCCAAACTCATTAATATCAAATCAAAACCTGCTAATTTCATGTCGTATTTGTGTTAAATTCACAGGTCGTGTCACATATTGACACACATAGTTGAAATGAGTTGGGAGGATTTTTGTATTCAAATCGGACTAATTGTTTAACAAATGCATTAAGGGTTCTTCATCTATTTATATATTTCACTCTAGACCCCAAAAGAAAAATTATCTTGCTTCTATTTAAAAAAAGGCCAATATTAGGGAGTCCGATTTGAGCTCTCCTTTTTTTTGGGCATTTTATTTTATTTTATTTTAGATTTTTTTTTTTTACTTAATGATTAAGAAAATATTATTTAATAATATTGTGAATTTTTTTATTTTGTTAAAAATATTTTAAAGTGTTAAAAAAAATAATATTAAAAAAAAACCAAAAATTCTTTAAATTTTTATTTTTATTTTTTTTTTCTCATATTTTCAGATTAGAGAACGGGCTAGATAAGGCTGTAAACCTTTTTTTTTAGTTCTTGAAGACGCTGGATGAAGCACGGCGAAGATATAGGTGTTGTCTCAGTTTTCACCAAAAAAAAAAAAAAACGTCCTGTTTCGGTCAAGCACTTCAAATTTTATCTCCCCCACCTCACGACAAGACTTACTGTTGTATTAAATTTGAGTCCGCTTCAAGCATCGGTTGTGTAAAACAGTATTGTTTTGCATCAACCTACACACTACATATTAATTTTTTTTTTTAATTTTTTTTTATTTTAATTTTCTTGAAACATTTATATTTTTTTATTCATCATCCATATAATACACATTTAATAAGAGAAACAAATAAAAATAAAATAAAATAAAATGATGGTGTGTGGTGTGTAGGCTGATGTAAAGATTAATTCTGTGCAAAAGCGCCCAAGAGTATTGCTATTGGCTTTATTAAAAGTCAAGTTAAATTTAAAATATGATGAATTTTATCAAAAGAGAGCTGCATTAGATTAGCTAAATAGATAAATGTGAAGCTTTTAGTTATAATAAATATATATGTTCTTTAAATTTGAAGGATTACTATTCAATCATCAAATCTATTTTTTATTCACATTTAATCTCCAACCATCTTATAATAATAATGTAAGAATCAAATTAAATTATTAATTAACATATGATTAGTGTGATTATAAAATATAAAAATAAAATAAAAATATTATTATTAAACAAATAATATTATATTATTATTTTGATGAATTCAATAACTAATCTAATGTGGAGTTATGAATAAGGATGTTTTAGATATATGAAAAATATGTACTTTTTATCAAAATTGGAAGATAAATTTGAGTTCAATGCTAGTGCTCTAAGAGAATCATTTTTCATTTACGAGTCATGGCTGACAGCTTCATATTTTTCTTTCTTTTTTATTTTTATTTCTTTAAAACATGATTATCCGATATATAATAATAGAGAGTAATGTTATATAAAGTCTTAAATGTATAAGACTGATATATTTCTTTTAAAAATAAGTCAAATTTATTATTAAAAATAATAATTTTTTAATATATATTATTTATTTATTTATTTAAAAAATAATGTGCTAGACTTGTACTGTTGAACGATTACAAATAAGAAAATTTTTCCTACAAGTGAGTTCGTGCATTAAACTATATTAACAGATAAGGCATTCGGTTTAATGAAATAATGTAAATTAAAGATAAAAATAATTTTCGAAATAGATAATCTTTTTTACCCTCACAAAAAGGTACAAGTACCTAACAAGGCTCTTACAAATATCATTTTAATAATAAATTGTAGCCGGAGAAGCTTCTGGAAGCCAGCCGTCACTTATACCATTTAAAGTCAAGGGTGGGGCTACTTTGCCGTCCCATCCGTACCGCCCAGCGGTAATTTTTTTTTTTTTTTTTTTTT
>QEOT01005003.1:27206-43693 GCA_003123785.1 Pterocarya stenoptera
AAAAAAAAAAAAAAATTTTACCCAGCAGTGTCAATTTTGATAGGCAAAATAGTGTTTCTCTAAAGTCAAACATCCTAATCTACGCCTGAAAGAAGCGAATCAGAGCATAAGATCCAACGGGTGGCCGCGTGTCATCAGTCCACCTCACAAAATCGTTGACAATTTGATCCTGCGGTCACATTCTTCCAGATTGTTAGGTAGTAGGTTCGGCCATTCAATTACGCTCTCCCTTTAATTAAATTATTTTATAAAAAAAATAATAATATCTTTAAGTAATTTCATAAGGCATATTTTATAACATTTGTCACCAAATCTTCGTTTTGACTGCTTCATCTACTTGCTTTTTCCCTTTAGAACCTTAAATACTATGGTCAAGTTAAATACAGTAATTTTGAATAAATAATAATCAATACATATTGGGCTTATTGCAAATATATAGAACTTTGTGAAATTCCCTGATATTTTATGAGGATATCATAATTATAAATTTTAATTAGATTTGTTAATTTCCAACTCGTACGTTAGCGATGTGTCGACGCTATAAATAAGTAAGATGATATGAAGTCCACTTTATCCTTTAAATTTATTTATTGTCTCCACCTTTGCTAACATTCATGTAGGCCACCTATCTCCATGAATGCGAGGCTCCAAATTTCTATGGTTTTGAAAGAAATTCAAGGGGCTGTTTCGTGTATAAATCATAATTAATATTATATAATAAATTAAACTCCGTCACGAGGAATATTCGAGCCTAATGCACATTACGAGTGCCAACTAAACTATAGTTCTGCATTCGAGCATTGAAGCTTTATTTAGATGTTAAACTGAATTGAGTTGAAATGATAAAATATTGTTATTATTTTAAAATTTGAAAAAGTTAAATTATTTATTACATTTTGTATTAAAATTTAAAAAAATTATAATGATGAGTTAAGATAGATTTATAATCCAAACACGTACCTTAGAGACAACTATCCAACTAATTTACGGAACATAATTTAGTGTAAAAGATATTTTTTAAAATTTAAATTTTATAAATTTAAATTTATTATTTAAATAATTAAATTATAAAGTGTTTGGGTGGAGAACACGAAATATCGTTACTGTACCTTTGAAAAGTAAAGAGTTGCATTAGAACGGCATCTAAAGCTAGCTACTCTACTTTATTATGTTAAACTTGTCCTTATTGGTGGTTTAAGTACATATTTGACTTCGAATTGGAAAAGAGACGATATAATTCCTTACAATTTCGAAACAAAATAATTAATATTGTGGTGGGACAAGAGGAAGATTATAAGTAAGTTGGCTTGGCCAGCCCTACTAATTAATTCTGCCTAATTTCAAAGGAAAAGGCGAAAGACATTAGCTAGGCTGCATGGGTCGAAACTCCTCAGAAGTTGCTTGCAAAACGAAATTCCAATGGGCTAGCTACCAATGCGGTCCCAAGGAATTGATATATATAGTCTGATATATATATATATATATATCTACAGGGGGCTATATAATATATATATATATATTATCGAAGGGAACATAAATTAATTAGGAGCTCATGTACTATAATACCTTAAATTTCTAAAGATCAACAACAAAATAAAAAACATATATAATATATACATATTGGGAGAGCGCTACAATAATACCCTTATCATGCCTTGTTTAATATTTACTTTTAAATGATATATTACGATATATCATGTCAATTGAACACATGCTAATTACACGTTAATTGATCAACATAATTTTTTTTTTTTTTAAAAGGGATCTATTTCATGCTGAGGTTGAAAAGATCTCAAAATGATAGTATATAAAAGATTGATAGTTTTAGAATGTGTAAGTTCCACTCACTCTTTTTTAAAATAACTTAAGTTTAAGTCTACTGATCTCAATAGCCAACACCGTTGAAGTAAGCTTGAAATAAATTACTCATTTTTTTTTTCTCCCTTAATTTGGAAGAAATGAGAAAAATGAGCACAAACATTTTCATCATTGATATATTTAAAGAAACAACCTTAGCTAGGAAAAGAAGATTTGAGGAAACAGACAAACAAAACTAAAATAAGGACATATAAATTCACTATAAGAAAAATGAACATTTATAACATATTATTTGTGACGAAATTGATTATTGTTTTGAAATAGATTCATTTAAAAAAAAAAATAACTATCAATAAATTATGAACAATGTTCTTATAGTGAAATGATAATAATGAAAAAACAAACCCTTCTAGAACTTGAGAAAAATGAGTTTTCTTCGGTTTTCTTTTCACCTCCATGTTGGGAGAAAAAAACTATTAGAGTAGAGACCGGGGACAAAAAGAAAACACATTTAGTAAAATGCTCATATGCCACAATTTAATTTTGAAAATAAATTTTAAATTTTAAATCTTGTAAATCAAATATTATCATTTAAGTAATATGGATGTTGTGATCTACACATCCTTTTGAGAAGATAATAACTCAAAAGAAAATACATAAGAAAATATATATCTTTGTATTTGATTTTCACTAGAGAGTGCATATATATTATTTTATGTAAAGTACTTAAATAAAATTTTATTGATATAGATAAAAATTCGGCCGTTGACCAGTCAAAATTATCGATGTGAATTCCACCAATCTACTGGTCTGAGTAGTACTACTGATATTTTGATCATTAATTTACACGCCATTATAATTTATTTCATTGAAAGGTCATTCTAAAAGCTTTAAATTTTAATACGCGCGATACATTGAACTCTTCTGTATGTATATAAAAATAACCCCATCCTATTCACCATTCACCATTACTCAGATCTCAACCATTCCATTTCTTCACGATTCAACGTCTCTCCGCGTGTCTGTTTCCCTCTCTGCCATAAGAGTTCGGTTCAAGGTTTTTGATTCAGAGACCCTTTTCTTGTTCTCTTTCTAAACGAGGTATGATTGTTTTGTTCTACTTCCGGGTTTTTGGTGTGCGGGGAACTAAGAATTCTTTTGGTTTGCTTATTTGATTGCGGTGGTTTGAGTAAACAATGGGTTTGTTGTCTTCGGATTTTATTTTTTCCTAATAATGATCCAAAACGATGTCCAGTCCCGGTCTTCGTTTCCTAAATCAATCCTTTTGGAGTTTTTCTGTGTATATATATAATCTGTTCTGTATGATGGGGAGTTTATTTTGTGCTCTGTTTTCTTGTGAGAAAAGTTATCTCTTTGGATCTTGAATTTTATACTTATTTTTCTGGTAATATTCATCGGTTGAAACAAGAAGGGCCGTACATATTTTCGAGGGATTGAGGGTCAGTGTTCTCTTCATGGCAATATTTTGTCTCGTTGTCATTAGGCCGAGGTGAAGTTGAGGGACAGGAAACAAGAAAATATTCTTACCCATAATCATATATTTTCCTCGATGAAGTGGAGACAAACATTGAACTGCTGAACTTTCAGTTTATCTTTTTGGGTTTTAGAAAACTGCGAAGGGAGACGGTAGGATTATCAGGAGGATCCTCCTTTCGTTTCAAAAAAAAAAAAAAGAAACAGAGGGGTTGGTCCATCTTCCTTTTCTATTTGACTTAATGGAGAGATGAATATATTATATAGGCCATAGTTTGATCTGTCTGTAATTATCTTAGCTTAAATGTATAAAATAAGTTTGAATCATAGGATCGAACAAGTGTTTTCAATTTTGATGATATCTTTTATTCGCCCAGTCTGGCCTTTGATCGGCTATAGATATTAGAAAATCAGATACTTCGGATTTTGTGGTGTTGTAGACCTCCTTTGTTTTTTGAGATGAGACGAGATGAGTTGAGATTAAAATTAAAAAGTTAAATAAAGTATTATTAGAATATATGTTTTAATATTATTTATGTTTTGAGATTTGAAAAAGTTGAATATTTATTTTATTTTGTATTAAAATTTAAAAAAGTTGTTATGATTAGATGTGATAAGCTGAGATGGATTTGAAAAAGTTGAATTATTTATTTTATTATGTATTAGAATTTGGAAAAATGTAATGATGAAATTGAGATGAGATGAGATGTTTTCTACAAACAAACAAGGCCAAAAGACCTGGTATTTCCAATGAAAGTGAGGCTTTTCAGTTGTCCACTGCTAGAATTCTGGAATTGATGCGCGTCTGTAAGTTGTAATAGATTTTCCTAAAGCTCAAGTGCTCCCCGGATATTAGAGGTGCCAGATAGGAAAGGAGTGCTGGGTTGCAAACTTGCAGGGGGGCCTAGCGTGGATTGTGCTGCAGGAATAACAAACATAATTCTCTCTTTTACTTCCGAAATGTGATGATGAGAGGCAAGAGTCCATATTTCATATTCTTCTTAGCCGTGACTCTCGGGTTTTTTAAGCTTGCTTTTTGCTCTTCCTTCATCTGTTTGTAACCAGTCTGGCCGTTTGACATTCCCTTTTCTCTTGTCATTTGATGATTGCCGCTAACTTAACCGTAGATTATTTGATCTTGGCCCCTCCCTACATTCCTATTCATTCGTTCTTTATATATTCTGATCTTTTATTGATGAGTTTCTATGCATATCTCTGCATCCAGTATCATCCTAACGAGACCTCATTTTGTAACAGAGTAAATAGCTATGGAACACAATTTCTTTGAGCCCGAGTTACATTTCGAATCAACTGGAGATGTTTCTTTTCATCAGACATGGAAACCGATTTCTGCCCCAACATCAGTCTCAGACAATGAAGATGGCTGCTTTGATTGCAACATATGCTTAGATTCAGCACATGAACCCGTGGTCACTCTCTGCGGTCACTTGTACTGCTGGCCATGCATTTACAAGTGGCTTCATGTACAAATCTCTGCGGATGACCCAGATCCACAACGGAAGTGCCCCGTTTGTAAAGCTAACATCTCACAGACATCGTTGGTCCCCCTGTATGGCCGGGGCACCTCCCCTCCAGATTCTACTGGCAAGAGACCCAACTCGGGCCTTGTCATACCCCACAGACCAGCTCCTTGCGGATTGAACACTCTTACGTCTGCTACAAACTCTACTTTGGATTCCAGCCAGCAACTTCACCCAAATTATTTTCAACACCAGCAATACTTTCCTCACATGTATGGAGGTTTAGCTGCAGATGCATCAACTTTTCTTGGGGGTGAAGCGATGGCTGGTTTATTTAGTCCAACAATTGGCATGTTTGGGGAGATGGTATACGCTAGGGTGTTTGGGAGCTCAAATATAAGTGTATACCCTAATCGTTATCCAGGTTCCCAGCCTCGCACAGGGATTAGCAGTACAAGGATGAGAAGGCAGGAAATGCAGCTTGACAAGTCTCTTAATCGACTCTCTATTTTTATCTTCTGTTTCATAATCTTGTGTTTTCTCCTTTTCTGATCACGTTTCCTTTCTGGCTTTGCCCTTTATAGTCGCCGGAAGATGCAACATTATGTGATATCGATTTTGCAACAATTCCACTCTTTTTTTGTGTATAGAATTATGTGAAATTTTTTTAGCTGGATTTATGATGAATTATTGGTATGGATGTATCTGCCGCTTACGATCACCATTGGAGCCAGGAATTTGATTGGATTGGGATTGCACTTTAAAGGAACTTGTGCCAATATTGTTAATGCAGAAGACTTTGGTATCTAGAGGAACAGACACATGTTCCTAAAAATTCTCACTCTCCCAGCCTGCCTTGTGAAAACACAAATGGAATGTGTAATTGTACAGTGTAAGTTACCTATATATATATAAATTCAATGTGACCAACCCAAGAAATTTGACTAAATTATAATAATAATAATAGTAATCAATGTGACCAACCCAAGAAATTCTACTCATTAAAATAATTTTTTAATATTCAAATAAGACGGCGGTAATTCATTGGTGATGCCGTAGCCTTTGATGGATTTGTATCGGTATATTAATAGAGAGATTGATTTGATCAAAGTTAAAGTTCAAAATTAAATCTCAAGAATTAGTCTACTAATGGGGGATCTCTAGAATTCCAAGGGCCTCAACCCTTGACCAGATCAATGAAAGAGACCCTTCTCGGTTGGTATCATTCCCTGTTACTCGCGGAGCATCCTCGTTGGATTATGCAAATGTAAATCCAAGGAGCAGTTTGGTTAATAGACTCCAAAATAGTCTACATTGGATAATGTAACTAAAAAATGATATGACTTTTAGCTATAGTAATTTGGGATTGGTGGTTACATTTGGTGGTCATTGTAGCAACACCAAATTGATTAAAAAATATTTTTCAGGTACTTGCTATTTCCTATGTTTTTCTTCTTTACCATTTCTCCATTCTTATTTTGTTCATTTGCTTTTCTTTTACACAATTTATTTTGTTTCAAAAAAAATTTTTTTTTTTTGCCTGTTATTGCTGGATTCAATCTTTCAGATCTAAGATTTTTTTTTTTTGGGGGGGGGGGGGGGGGATTTTGCTTTGTTTTAGTGCTCCCAAGGCTGGGATTTGAGCTGGAAACAAAAAGAAAATTAATTGGTGTTCTTTTTAGGTAAAAATGTAATAGACAGATGTGTCTTTTTTAATAGTATTATATTAAATATTTAAAATGTATTTGCTACACTCTAGATAGAGGCCTATGAAAGTCATGTTTTTACTTAAAAAAGATGGCATCTTTGCGAGGATGTCTTTAACGAGCCAATGCCAAGGCAACAAAGCTAGCATCAAACATACCCGCCCCTTAATTCCTACCATCCCCGATGACAGAAGAAACATAAGCTAAAATGGAAGTTGGAGAGGAAGAAATGTTGCTTTGCACTTGTATTAATGTATTTTCATATAGCTCTTAATTTAGAAAAAGAAATTAATAGAAAAAATATTATTAAATTTATAATATTTTATTACTATTTTGACTAATAGATGAATAATCCAATGTGAAAATAACTCTAGTCTCTTCTCTGTTGGTATCATTACCTCTTACTCATCTAACAGTCTCTGTGGCAACATTGGAAATTTTACAGAAATTCAACAGAATTTTATCTCCACACAACCCCCTAAATCAGCTTAGTTTTAAATTGAAAAAAATTAGTGTTGGAGACTTGGAGTTACAAAAAGATATCGTAAAAGTAAAGTTACAAATTGAAGTAACTTTATATGATATATTAAATATAATTTACAAAAAAAATAATTTTAATCTATTTTTATAAAATCTTTTTACACTAAACATTTACAAAGATGATCGTAAGCTAAGCTATCGTCTAACTTGCCACTGAAAACTACGACGGGAAAGAATGGACCGCCAAGTAACGAGCAATGCTCAAAATTAGAATCTGATCATATATTATAAATTATAATACCACATCGATTCTGCCCATTCAAACAGGCCCATCATGCAGTTCTCCAAATTCCAACCGTTGAGAGCATTTCCCCGGGAAAACATCCAACGTGAATTGAAACTCAAATTCCAAGCACTCTCCAGAAATGATCGCTCTCGCCATCTCATCTCATGCAAACCCCTCTCTCCCCTTGCCAATATTCTTGATCCTCATAGCCCAAAGAGCACGAAATCTGCAACTTTCACAAGAAGATCCGAATTTCGTTTCCCAGGAAGAGCCGAAACGACTCGCTTTGTGCACTCAGTCGCTGATTCTGATCAACCCAGCGAATTTCGAGGAGACCCAGATCACCAATCAACTATTTTTGTTCAAAATCTACTCAAGTTTCGAAGGGACAAGCCGGCAGAGGAGATTGAGCGTGCTCTCGATCTATGCGGGCTCACGCTGAGCGAGGATTTTGTGCTGAACGTACTTCAGCGGCATCGCTCGGATTGGAGACCAGCGTATGTATTTTTCGAGTGGGTTTGTAAAAGAGGAGGAGAAGGAAGTGCTTACTCACCTGGGTCGGTTGTTTACAATGAGGTTCTTGATGTTCTTGGGAAATTGCGGCGTTTTGAGGAGCTTGTCAAAGTGCTCGACGAAATGTCGAGTAGAAAGGGCCTTGTCAATGAAGAGACCTATGGGATTTTGATCAATAGATTTGCGGCTGCTCATAAGGTGGAGGACGCAATTGGTGTATTCAATAGGAGGAAAGAGTTTGGATTAGACAGTGATTTGGTTCCATTTCAGAGGCTTTTGATGTGGTTATGCCGGTATAAGCATGTGGAGGCTGCGGAAACTTTATTTCACTCAAAGCGATACGAGTTTGGTTGCGATATCAAGACCTGGAATATCATTCTCAACGGCTGGTGCGTGTTGGGGAATGTTTACGAGGCAAAAAGGTTTTGGAACGAAATAATTGCATCTAAATGTGGGCCGGATTTGTTCACGCACGGGACTTTCATAAACGCTCTGACTAAGAAGGGGAAATTGGGCACCGCGATCAAGTTGTTCCGAGCTATGCGGGAGAATGGTTTGAATCCAGATGTAGTGATCTGCAATTGTATCATTTATGCGCTTTGTTTCAAGAAGAGGATCCCTGAAGCTTTGGAAGTTTTTGAGGAAATGAAGGAGCGGGGCTGTCTACCAAATGCGGCGACTTACAACTCGCTAATCAAGCACCTCTGCAAGATAAGGAGGATGGAAAAGGTATACGAGCTTTTGGAAGAAATGGAACAGAAGAAGGGCAGTTGTTTGCCAACTGATAAAACCTGGAATTACTTGCTCAAGTCCTTGAAGAAACCAGAGGAAGTTCCAGATCTTTTGGAAAGGATGAAGAGAAATGGGTGTCAGATGACTTGTGACACATACAATTTGATGTTGAAGTTGTATACGGATTGGGATGATGAGGCAAGAGTAAGATATACATGGGAGGAGATGGAGAGAAACGGGATGGGACATGACCGTCGATCTTATACTATTATGATTCATGGCTTCTATGACAAGGGGAGAATACGAGATGCGCTGCGTTTTTTCAGGCAGATGATATCGAAGGGAATGGTGCCAGAACCAAGGACCAATATATTTGTCAATGACATGAACGAAAAGTTGAAAATGAGAGCAGGCGAACAAGTGGAAATTTCAGCAGAGGTGGATGGCAGCTCATAGAGAGATAGAGAAGGTAATGCTTCCTCCAACTTTGAAAGTTGAACTAAGCTTGTAACTCCCTTACTTAGAACGGAACAAAATTATTACAAGAATTTTGGATATGGTAAAGTTCTCACTTTTTATTTGTCTTGTTAATTCCTCATTATTTTTCTCAGCAACCAAACTAGGAGTTGATTCTGCATTTACCTTTAGAGAAGCAATGCGCGATAGGTTTTTGTAGAAACTAAACGACCTGAATGTACTTGTCATCTTAACTGATTTGAAGAAGAAGAAAAAGAAGATGCACTAAAAAGTGAAAGAGAATTGCTCAGCTTTGAGGGGAGGGTCAAACAAGCTAACAATAGGGTTGCCATCTCGGTCTCTCTTGCTTGGTTTTTATCCATGGCAGGAATCCAGTCAGGGGGTATGCTAAACTTAATATAAACGGGTGCAGCCTTGGCACTCTAGGGGGAAGTGGAGGGGAGAAGTGATTTGGGATGAACAAGGAAACCTGGTGGGGGCTTTCTCAGCTTACCATGGAGAAGGGACAAATACAAAGGCAGAATTCCTAGCCCTTACGGATGGCTTGAGCTTTAGAGGTGATCCAGGTTAACAGACAAGTCTTACCTTCCATATTTAAGAAATAGATGATAAAAGTTTTGTATAGAGAGAGAGATACAAGGAATGAGGGAAGCTCCAATAGAAAAATATTCGAAGGGAAAAATACTTCGAAGATGGACTTTTTCCTATCAAATAGTCAGGAATTCTTGACGGTATCCAGCTACAACAACCTATTCTTCAACTTGAATACCTCAATTAAGCGCCAAAGAATTTCCTAACCCTACAATATAGCATTCATCTCTACTTGGTAATAAATAAAGCATCCGCACTTTTTTGGATCTCTCGTAAATTTAATAAAATGGGCTTTCTAGGTACTCTCAATGACCAATTCTAGCATAAATTGCTAATAAGGTGAACATTGATTCCATCAGACTTGTCAATTGAGCAATGTGTCCACTTTCGGCCGAATCAAGAAGCCTAGGAACCCACATAAGTCCACTTTCACAGTATCACACTCCGTCGCAATAAATCATATATATTTTAAATAAAACCCATGCAGGGGTGGATTTCTACATTCCAAGTTATGCCATCCCTAGGGTGGTCGAGCCACCTCTTTTGGTGGTGAGACGTTTCTTTTTTCAATTTTCTTGCTTCTAAATAGATTATTATAAATAATATGGTGTATCTCAGTTTTCTTGAAAATAATAAAAGACTGGTGTTGAGGGTGTAGAAATAATAAGTCTAGGCTGTATGTCACATTTTGACTGTAGAAATAGGGTTTTGCTACACAACCTCCTACTATTCACCCACACTCTACACTCCATACTTTTTAATATTTTTTAATATTTAAAAAAATTTATGAATTTATTTTTTTTAAAATATTTCAAATTTTTTATTCACTATTCATATAAAAAATATTTGATAAAAAAATTTTAAAAAAAAGCATAGTGTTGAGTGTGGGTGAATAGTAAGAGATTGTGAAGCGTTTTTGGTAGAAATATACTATATATGAGACAGTATAATAACAACACAAACAACATCCCGTCTAAATTTGGGTCCGAGCCCGCCCGAAAGTTTGGGTATCATTGGGCCCAATCGACAAGTTTACCATTGCTCTACTTAAACAACCCATGAGGTATTCAACTTTCAACTTTGCAAAGCAATCCTTTACATTCCACATTTGTCAATTCACTAAGATATTGCCTTTTATTTTACTTATATCCACTTTTTTTTTTTTTTTTTATATGTATTGCATTCACATTAAATACTTGGGAAAACGAGACTAATAAATAAATAAAATAAAATAAAATATCTGAAAACTATTAAATGTACGACTTTGTGTTTAGTTGTTCGATGGAGGTGTTTTATTTTATTACAGACAACATATTGACATAAAAGTTAGGAATTAGATTCACTTATTTTTAAGATGACATTATTTCTTTTTAAAATTTAATGGAGAAATTAAAGTTTAGAAGAATTATTCGGTTCTTAAATTAAATTATGTCATATAAATAATTTACTAGATATATTCTAGGCACCAGCTTAAACATAGATTTTTTATTATTATTTTAAAAAAAGCGCATAAATTGGGGCAAAGAAACTCAAATTATAGCGTGACAAAAAAAATACTGTTTTGGTAATTGGATGTTCCACTTTTGTGTTCAGCATGAAGTGTAATGGAGCGTTTTCAACTTAAGTTAAAGTCCAAAAAAGGTTGCACAAATAAAGGGCACCCGCGTGCTGTGCCATAGCCATATGTACCGGGAGAAACCTACCAAGGTAGAGTCCCTGAGCAGAGACGAGATACCCCATAAAAAGGCAGAATAATGGAGGGATCCTGCTACAGCCACAGACAAAAGCCCCGATGGTGGCCACAGAATAGGGTTTTTTTTTTTTTTTTTGTTAATACATATATATTTTTTCTTTCTTTAAATTTTTTTAAAAGAAATGACAATATTATTTAAAAATAGTTCCTTAATAATTAAATTAAAAAATTCAGAATCGATGTCCACCATTTGTGGCTTTTGTCCGTAGGATAGGGATAGGGCATTTCCCTTAATGGAGTAGCTGTGTCTATTTTATTTAGGCTTGATAATGTATGTACCAAGGGTGCAATTAATATGTTGACTTGACTCTTTCCATCTCACAATCATTACGCACCTCCACCCACCAATCTGATCTGCTTCCCACGCTTCCAAACCAACTGAAATATATTATGATTACGATTTTAATCATCTTTTGACGTCTTTTTTTTTTTTCTTTTTTAAATATTATTGACGATCCTAAAATAGACTTCTTCCCGTTGTTCCGTTCTCATCCGAGGGTTTATTATTTCTCTAAAAATGAATCATGAGATAGCTAGATCTATACATATGGCATCATCATGCCTACTTGATTTTATACTTTTAATTTCTTTTATTAGCGAAATATGAGGAAAAAAAATAGACCCAAAAATTTCGAACTGATTTTGGAATTTCGTCTGGGAAAAAAAACACATTTTCAAAATTTTGATTAAAGCTCATATGAGGAGGAAAAAAATAGACCAAAAAATTTTAAAAAATAATAATTGGTACGTGATAATTGTCTGAAATATATGTGTGCATGCGTTGGCAAATATAGCAAGCATGACGTCCAACTAGCTAGGTAAACGTAGATGCCCGGCCCATGCATATATATATATATATATATATATATATATTCAAATGTAGATTTACCAAAAATAAGTTTAACAACTCCATCGATCGTCTCAGATGAACATGCAACGTCCGCAGTGTGGACCTCCACTAATTTATGCTTCCCACTCTGGGAATCACGGGGATCACATCTTCTTGTTTAATTTTCTGTTTGGAGACCAACGTAATATTTACTCAGTAAAGTTAGGTTTTCTTACATGTATATAAATATATATGCTGCAAGTACTCAATATCGATCAAAGAAATTAATGGGAGGCTGCAAACGAATAATGATTATAAATGTACACACCCATTTCTCTGAACAACACAGTTATTAGCAGTGTTCTACAACTTAAGAGGGGCCGACCGGATATATATACATATATGTATGGCAGCCAGCAGGGAGGGTCCCGGGGGGGCCATGCACGGTCTCTGCCTGCAGGCTGCAGCCAGCGCCTCCTTCCGCCGCCACTGTTTGCAGGTCTCGTACCGGTATCTGATCATTGTTTGTAGTTAGCATGCTTGGGGGTCCATTAAACATGCAGTTAATACTCAGTGGTCTCGAATATATATGTTTCTTAATAATAGTTATAATAATAATTATAATAAAAGGAGTGAGGATTCCAAATTAGTGATCAATGGCTGGGATATATATAATCTAGATTCGTAGCACATGAAACGCACACTCACCAGGCCGAGCTAGCTATATAACCAATCATCTCATGCATGAAGCTGGAGGGATTTTTAATATTCTTATTTTTTTGGCGGTGGGTTTTTCAAGTTTCTTGTTTATTAACCCTAACAAGTGTACGTGATAAAGTTTTACAGTATCATGTCTGGCATGTCAATAATATGTAGTTTTGTAAACAGATATAATCCAGCTTGCTCGCGTTCTAATTCTCCGGCGATGTTGGCCTGAAAAAGCAATGCATGTCATTAGATGATTATCAACATTCATTGCAAATTCATTTACTTCGTAAAGAGAAATATTCTACCTACATATAGAATATATAAAATTAATCTCATACACTGATGTTACTAAAATTGGTTAGTCAAATTTTATAGTTTCATTCCCAACCAACTAAAAAAAGTGAAAAGTTGGCTAGTGATACTGGAAGGCTCTGGAATAATCAGATTGATCATGTTTCTGTCCTACAAAACACCACAAGTTTTCATGGTTTATTAGCAGAAATATATGGCATAGGGTTCTCCATTTTTATCACTGATCTTGTAAGAGGCACAAGATCAGGAGATATTATACACCACGTACAACATTGTCACGACTCACGATCAATAATAATTTCCTGAAGCAAAGGTAGTAGTAGCCCATGTTGTTGCATAGCTTGGTCCATCGCCTACCTTTTGATTTGTATCTAACGCTCACATAAGAGCAATATAATGTCAGTAAACGAGCATTGAATTTGTCCCTTCCACAAGCGGGGGGCTGAAGACACAGTCTTCTCGAAAGGTCTTTGCTTGCAGGCCCCCCTCCCATGTGGAAGTTAACTGTGCTGCCGACCCTCCTTGAGTCTATATTCAACTGCCCATTAAATGTCGTGGAAAATGTTCCCTCTGGAAAAGGACAAAAAAAAATGCCATAATTTTCTCTTTTCGCTTTACATATTGTATTAAGTCTCAGTTTAGATATACAAAATTTTTTTTTTTTATTTTATCGTTATAATTTTTTAAAATTTTTATATAAAAATATAATAAATTATTTTTTTTTTAAATTTTAAAATAAAAATAAGATTAAAAATATATATTTTAATAATATTTTATTCAATTACTATTCAAAACATATCATCTCATCTAAAATATCTATCCAAACCCAACCTAAGTATTTAATACAAAATATCGTAAAGCATAGTCATAAAAATAAGCAAGACGAACCCGCCAATATTGGAGAACTAGATCTCCTTGTTATAAAAGAAATCACGTCAAGATCAAGGTTGAATTGATTCGACTCTTTTTGTTACGAATGCAACAAGTATATTTACTCTAGAGTTCCATTTACTTAACTGAAATGAAAAGCATTAATCTTGGTGCATGAATTGATTCTCACCGTCTTTCCAATATATTTCCACGTAAAATCCGATATTAATGTATATCGTAGTCGTCCCTTTGTAAGAAGAATCGACCATTCATTTCTTTAAATCCATGCAAGATCTTCATAAATCTATCATGTGTCTTCGACGTTACAAAAGCAAATTAATGCTTCTGCATGACATGGTTTCCAAAGCGAATGCTTAATTCTCTATTATATTTTAAGCTCGTTTTCTATATATAAACCAAGCAGCATCGGTCTAACATCTCAATCGAATCCACCACAGTACTTGACAAACTGTCCGATATGCATTTATCCACATGAGTGGACAGAGTAATCGGGTCGGGTGGATATTCCCACTCACTTCACAACTATTAGTAAATCGATAATATAACAAGAAATATAAATTAGACTGAAAAATCAAGTAGATATTAAAAGAGAGTCAAAAAAGGAAAAAAAGAGAGAGACAGTAAAAAGCAGTTCAAGTTATTACAAATATTAAACTAAAAATAAAGCACAGTAAAAACAATGAGTTCACTTTACCAGTAAGTGAATCATTGTATTAGCAGAGAAGATAATAAGCAGTTTGATGGCGATCGAAAGCGGCCTACACAATATCAAACCGACTTTATAACAACAGTACTTAGTACTAGAGCTTCATTATCACTGTGTTCAGGCCCAGGTATATGTAGAAACCTGAAACTTCTTAGTAGGTCCACATGCAGTCAAGCTCAGTGGGACCCATTCCCACTCTGCCACCACCGGTGCCATCGACCTTTAGGTCCTCCTGCATTGGCCATGTCCCAGACGAGCTGCAGAGGCCAGGTTCGGCGGAGCCTCCGTGGAGCATAGGCGCCGCTCCCTGCGAGAAGAAGAACGGCAGCTGAAGGTTCTCCTGCAAGGACCTCAGGCTCGGGAACGTCGAGCCTCCAACGTTCGTAGGGAACCGCGTGAAGGGGTCGACGGAGGCAATCGAAGGCAGCGGTGGAGCGAGGTCGAAGCTAGGGTTGAAATTGGTGGCAGCAGCGGAGGCGGCTGCTGCGGCTATGGTGGAGAAACAGGACACGTGCTCCCTTGCAATTGGGCTGTCGTACGAGCAGCCGTCACGGTCGTTAAGGTTGACGGAGGACGCGGCAGTGGCTGTGGGGTAGGGCGAGGAGTCAAGCAGCGGCGGGAGGGAGACCGAGGTAGGTGAGGTGGGCTCTGGGTACAATATACTAGCAGCAGAACAGATCACGCGAGTCTTCTTCAATCCAACACTTCCTCCACCGCCGGATCCGCTCTTCTGAAACACCCGGGATATGACCCACTCATCCTGTTTGAAATAAATTTGTGTCTAAATATCTCGCAGCAAACAAACAATGCAGTGGACAGGAAAAAGTTCCTTAAGAGCATAAGAAATTAATACAAATATAAAGAATATAATCAGAAAGGTTAGGGCACAAAGTCGCCTGCTTTCAGTTCGTTTCCATCTGTTTATGTACGTTTTAGATTCACTTAATCATAAATATACTCGTTTGAATGCCTCGTTATAAAGATCCTAATTGAACATCTTACGCGTTAAGAAAAGAAATAGTGAAATTGCATAGAAGCAAAGTTTCAGAATGGCACAGGAATTTTGTCTCAACGATTAAATATGAGTGCAGAACCCATTCATATGTGATTTCATCCTCCACCCACCCTCTACCACCGATTTATGGCGAGAGAGAGAGCAACGGATTTCCTGTGAATCATCTTGTAATGCTATACATGAAGCGGATACAGAAGGGCGAAGAGATGAAAGTTCCATGCATCAAAAATATTGTAGGCGCCGAGCCAAGCATTTCTACTTTTGGATATGCGAAACGTTCTAAATTCCAGAAACAATGCTTTTAAGTTTATCCTGATGATGGAATCAATGCCATAAATTTTGTTTACAAACCAGCCGAAGTGAGAGTACGAAACATTAACTTAGGCCCAATGGCTCGAGTACTTCTACCATTTACGATTCAAGTCGAAGCAGAAGGAAGTTGGAACGTAACTACGAACAACAACTACCAAGGAGCGGGAGCATTCCGATCAATGGAACTATCTACTGAAAAACCTAACCTAACCTTATCAAACTTTTACCTGAAAAAACCCATCCATAGATACATTGCCGTAAATAAAGCCTAAAATCGAGGAAAATAAAAAACTAAAGCCTAAGACCAACTCCTTCAACGCAGTACGTGATTTATTTTAAAAAAATAATAATACGTAACCCCTACAATAGTAATGGAGCCTTTG
>QEOT01005004.1:13982-60028 GCA_003123785.1 Pterocarya stenoptera
TTATATTTTGTATCTAAGCGTATGAAGTTTTAACCTGTTTCTGAGAAGCTTGCATCATACTTTGCAGGTTTGATTTATGAGGTGTAGAAGAACAATAGAAGTTGAAAGAGGGTTGATTTTCTTTCTTTTTTGCTTTGTGGAGGTTCTTTTGTGCGTATGTCAGGTGTAGGCTTGTAGCTTAGCTTGCATTATCATATACCATTCCACTTCCATTGACATCACAATTTCGGACAGATACTGTTTGATTCTTCACCAAGGCTTCCTCTTTCCATATACGATGTAATTAATAATTTTCTTTTTATCATCTTTCAACAAATATTTGGTTGGAGAGCTCTTTATTATTGTGCTTCGCTTCCCAATGGCCTATATTTCAGAAGGTACAGGCTCTTGGCATAGTGTCTATACCGAGTATGGAAGGAGCATATAATATTATGATTATTTTTTAATTCAAATACACCACAGTCAAAGCAATAGTCAACAATTTTTTATTTTTTATTTTTATAAAAATAATGTTTCTCTAACACTTGTCGTGTACTAATTGATTCCCTACCATTTTTGTTATTGGATTATTTGTTATTCTTTTGGTATGAATACTATGTTTGCCACCCATTAAATGATTGTAGACTATTTATTATGTTTCACTTATGAGCCTATTATTTAATGTCACATCAAGAGATGTTGAGAGGATAATGATAAAAATATTTTTCCTTTTTATTTGATTTATTANAGCTTATTATTTAATGTCACATCAAGAGATGTTGAGAGGATAATGATAAAAATATTTTTCCTTTTTATTTGATTTATTCTATTTTCAAGTTGGTGTGTAGAGTATATCATTCATATTACTTAAAGCTTTAAATAATAAGATTTGATTTGTAAAATGTAAAATAATTTTAAATTAAATTATGGCATAAGCACTTTATTAAGTGTGAGAATATAGGTTTTGTTTTTGTTTACTTATACTTACATGAAAGAGTGGTGCTACTCTGCCACTTGCAAGTGCTTACTCTGTGTGATATTAAGTGCAAATTGTATTTTTTTTCTTTTACTTTTTATTTCAAATATTTTTTAAACATATTGAACTATTTTTAAAAAATAAAAAAATACCAATATACTAATAATTACTTTCATAACTATTAAAATTAAAAAAAAAAATTAAATGCATGAATCGTCAAAATTAAAAAGACATAATAGCATTATCTATTATATATATAAGTGCGATTGAAGCATAGACAGTGTTGGAATAGTGTTTTCATCTAACAATTTTATTTCCTATTTTGCCTTTTCGCTTTCGCTATTTTCCATTCTAATCCTTCAGTTTTCCTTTCATTTGTTAGCACTTTTATGTTTTTAGCCCTTTGTGGGTTTTGTAATTGCCTCGCTCACACTTCGCAAGAAGTGCTCTGTGTTTTTTTTTTCATCTAACAAAATCTAGAAACTATTAATATAAGTATTTTTACACAAAAAAAAAAAAAAAACCCAAACAAGAACAGTGTTTGATTTCTCAATTTGTGAATTTGTAGTTTGTACTTATTTCGCAAGCTCTCAAGGAAAATTTTCTTCCCCTTTCTCAAGAACCTTTCGATGGCAGTTTCGATGAGGGAAAGAAACTTATTTTGCATTTGTATGAGACAAGACCAAACCCAAAATATGTTCAGATCTTAAAAAAAAACACTCTAGAGAACTAGAGAGACAGAGAGTAGATCTGAAATCACACTCATATATATATATATATATATATTAAATTTAACCAATGTTATGGGTTGGGAATTATGAATGATGGACGAGATCATAGATCGAGGCTAGCATGAATAAGGAATGAAGTCTGCATGAACAAGGGTTGAAGTCTTGAATAGCCAGTGAAGAAGAGTCAAGATGTAGCGTTTTGGTTTTTAAGTGTTGGTTGTTTTAAACGTAATTGTGTCGTTTAGTTGTAAGTGAGAATAAATGGTCAAGATGTAGCGTTTTGGTTTTTAAGTGTTGGTTGTTTTAAACGTAATTGTGTCGTTTAGTTGTAAGTGAGAATAAATGGGACGGTGTCGTTTCATGGTTGTCTTTTAAGTCATTTGCTAGTTATAAGTCACGTGTAGTTTTCATAACAGATTCAAGTAACAGATTCATTCATCTATAAGAAGTAGTCGTGAGTTGGGAAAGAGGCCAACTTCGATATTCAGTGTCAACCAACTTATCTCTCTCTCTCTACTTCTTGACCATCTTTCTGGAGGCCTAACTCCCTCGAAGTAGTCATCACTTACAATAGAATTCAATATAGTCCAAGGGCTCATTACAATTGGTATCAGTTGTCAGTAATGGCGGAAGGAACCAGATCATATGCATAGATCCTTGATTCTGTGAATCAATTGTGACTACAGCAAGAGCAGCAACAGAAGTAGATTGAGGATGCTATTGCAGTCTTGGCTCAGCAGGAAGAAACAACAAGGTTGGAAAGAGAAATTCAAGATAAGAAGTTTACTGAATTACTGCAGCACATTTCGAAGGTTTCTTGCAATTCTCAGTTGGACGGTCATGCGTAGAATACAAGAGATGGACAACGTTTTCGCCAATCAAGAGATGGCGAAAGAGACGATGGTACGGGGGGAAGTTTATTGCAGAACCGGGTGATAGATCTAATATGAGGCCAATTAAGCTGGACTCTCCAAGATTTGGTGGAAAAGATCGTATAGCTTGGATTTATTGAGCTAATTAGTATTTTCTATATCATCAAGTGCCTCCTGGTCAGGATTTTTCTGGCTTCATTTCACATGGATGATGATGCATTGGTGTGTTTCCAGGACGCAAGGGAATCTAGAATTTTTCGTTCTTGGGAAGAATTCACTCAAGCAGTGCAGGTTCGATTTGGTTCATCAGTCTATGATGATCCTATGAAGCATTGACACGCTTAAAATAGGTTCATTCTGTTACTGCTTATAAAGTTGAATTTGAATTAATTTCCAATCGAATTAAAGGCATTTTTGAAAGAAACAAATTAAGCTGTTTTTTAAGTGGTTTAAAAGATGAGGTTATATTGCATATAAGGATGTTGAATCATTCTTCCTTGAATGATGCCTTTGGATTAGCAAAAATTCAAGAGCAATATGTTTGGAGTACAAAGAAGTTGTGAAGAGGTAATGCTAGTGATTCTCAGCAGTCTAATGTGGGGGCTTCTGTTTTGGGAAACCCTAAGGTACCTACGGTTAGGTTGCCTTACCAAAAAATAAATGAAACTCAAATGCAAGAGAGAAGAAAGAAAGGTTTATGTTATTTTTGTGAGGAGAAATGGCAACCTGGCCATAAGTGCAGTAGACCAAGAGTTTATGCGTTAGATGGAATGGATATGGGTGAATGTAGTGTCAATACAAATGAGAAAGAATTGATTGTAGAAGAGATACATGAGGAACCTAAATCTGTAGACATAGCTTCCATTTCATTGCAAGCTATGGTTGGATCTCCAAGAACTAAAACTATGCGAGTGGTGGGGCATATTAATAAAAGGAAGGTTGTGATATTAATTGACTCTGGCAGCACCCACAATTTTGTGGATACTGCACTGATGAGTAGATGTGGGTTGAAGGTACAGCAAGGCCAGGTTATGTAAGTCAGGGCGGCTAATGGTGAGGTTTTGAATAGTAGTAGTAAAGCTACTGGGGTTGGCATTCAAATACAAAGCACCAGATTTGTTGCTGATTTTTTTACATTGACTCTTGGAGGGTGTGATATAGTGTTGGGAGTTAGTTGGCTCTCATCTCTTGGGCCAATACTTTGGGATTTCACAGATCTAAAAATGCAATTTGATTACCATGGAAGGAAAATTTGTTTTAAATGGCTCACATCCTCGACTACTAGTCTAGTAGATGATAAAGAAATCTCTATGATTTCTAAGTGGGCTCCAAGGGAGTGTGGTTGTAGCTTATGGCTATGGAAGTTATGAAGAATCATAATGATTCTTGTCCAGAAATACAGCAGTTGTTGCAGAAGTTTGGGAAAGTTTTTGATGAACCTACTACCTTACCTCCTCATAGAGTTCGAGATCACCAGATTAATCTTAAAAAGGATGCTGTGCCTGTGAGTGTTAGGCCATACAGGTACCCTTACTTAAAAAAAACAGAAATAGAGAAGATTGTTTCTGAGTTACTCAGGTATGGTGTGATTAGACCCAGTCAATCACCATTTTCATCTCTTGTGTTGTTAGTGAGGAAATTTGATGGGTCTTGGAGAATGTGCATCGATTATAGGGTGTTTAATGAGGCTACTATTAAGGATAAGTATCCAATACCAGTTGTTGATGAGTTATTGGATGAGCCTTTTGGTTCAACAGTTTTTTCTAAGTTGGATTTGAGATCTGGTTATCACCAGATTAGAATGAGGGATGTGGATGTACCAAAAACTGCATTTAGAACTCATGAAAGACATTACGAGTTCCTTGTCATGCCCTTTGGCCTTACAAATGCTTCTTCAACATTTCAAGCATTGATGAATGAGGTTTTTAAGCCTTTTCTTAGGCAGTTTGTCATAGCATTTTTTGATGACATTCTTGTCTATAGTAGGGACATGGCATCCCATCTAATTCATTTGGCTAATGTTTTGAAGACACTAGAGGCCAATTAGTTATTTGCAAAGAGATCAAAATGTCACTTTGCTTGTTCAGAAATCAAGTACCTTGGCCATTTAATCTCTAAAGAAGGTGTAAGAGTTGATCCAAGAAAGTTGGATTCAATGGTGTCCTGGCCAATTCCACAAACTCTTAAAGCATTGAGGGGTTTTTTTGGGATTAACAAGATATTACAGAAATTTTATTCGGGGATATGGTCAAATAGCAGCACCTTTAACTCTTTTGTTAAAAAAAGATGGTTTCCAATGGTTTGAGGCAGTAACTACTGCTTTTGAAGAATTGAAGAAGGCAGTCATGAGTCCTCGTGTTTTATGCTTACCTAACTTTAATAAGCAGTTTGTGGTGGAATGTGATGCATGTGGAGTGGAAGTAGGAGTTGTCTTGATGCAAGATCAAGGGCTATTGGCTTTTCTGAGTCAAGCTTTCAAGGGTAAGAATTTGATGCTTTCTACCTCTGAGAAAGAGCTGTTGGCACTTGTTATTGCTGTCAAAAAGTGGAGGTCTTATTTGCTAGGGGCTGCTTTTGTTGTTAGAAATGATCACCACAGTTTGAAGTACCTCTTGGAATAGAAGGTGGGAACAGATTCTCAATAAAGGTGGATTTCTAAGTTTTTAGGTTATGAATTCACAATTGAGTACAAGATGGGAGTTGAAAATAAAGCAACAGATTCTTTGTCAAGAAAGGAAGTCTTAAATGACACAACACTAATGACTGCTATTTCATTTCCTACTCCAATATGGTTGGAGGAATTGAAGCAAACTTATGCTTCAGATCAGAAGGCATAAGAACAGTTGGCAGCATTATAAGGTGGTTCTCCTCCTACCTCTTCTGCATTTTGTTTCAAACATGGGTTATTATTTCGAAAAGACAGAATTTATATACCTAATAATCCTGAGTTGAAACTAAAAATTTTGAACTTTGTTCATGCTAGTCCATCTGTTGGACACTTTGGGTTCCATAAGTCATTGCATCGAGCTAGGCAAGATTTTTATTGGCCTGGCCTTAAACGTGAGGTGAAACAGTATATAAGGGAGTGTGATTTGTGTCAGAGAAATAAGGTGGAACATGTCTACCCTGCTGGTCTTTTGTAGCCTCTTCCTGTACCTGCAAATACATGGACAGATTATCCATGGATTTTATAGAGGGTTTGCCAATTTTTAGAGGGTTTTCTGTCATCATGGTTGTTGTGGACAGATTATCAAAATATGTACACTTTATGGCCTTGAAGCATCCGTTTACAGCATCTAAAGTGGCAGCATTGTTTTTTGACAGTGTGTTTAAGTTGCATGGCATGCCTCAGAACATTGTTTCTGATAGAGGAGCAACTTTTACTAGTTCCTTTTGGAAGGAACTCTTTAAACTCCAAGGAGTGACACTTTCCTACTCATCTGCCTACCATCCTCAGAGTGATGGACAAACTGAGGTAGTCAATAAGTGTATTGAGCATTTCTTGAGGAGTTTTTTTGCGGATAGGCCTAGGTTATGGTTTGATTGGTTGACCCTGGCTAAATGGTGGTATAATTTCACTCCTCACACTTCAACTAAGTTGACTCCCTTTGAGGTGGTGTATGGTAGACGTCCAACAAAGTTGCAATCTTATATACCAGGTTTAGCTGCTAACCAATCCGTTGATGAGGTATTGAAGACTCGAGATCAGATTCTTTCTACTCTTAAGAGTAATTTGGCTACTGCTCACGAGAGGATGAAGTTTCAAGCTGACAAGAAAAGAACTGAAATGGACTTTGCTGTAGGGGATTGAGTTTATTTGAGATTGCAACCTTATAGGCAACAATCCTTGGTGGCGAGAAGAAATTTCAAGCTTTCCCCTCGTTTCTTTGGACCTCTTCAGATTGTTCAAAGAGTGTGACAGGTTGCTTATAAACTGGAATTACCACCAACTAGCTCTATTCACCAAGTTTTTCATATTTCTTGCCTTAAGAAAAAATTAGGTCAACATCACTCTCCATTGTCTTTTTTACCTCCAATGGATTTGCAAGGTGAATTGACTCCTGAGCCTGAGGCTATTTTGCAGTGTAGAATGAGGCAGGTTCATAACAGAGTAGTAGTTAATGTGTTGGTTCAATGGAAGGGGGCTGGTGTTGATGATGCAACCTGGGAGCCATATTGGTCATTACGTGACAGGTTTCCTCACTTTATGGACAATGTGCTTTGATGGGGGAGAGTATGTTATGGGTTGAGAATTATGAATGATGAACGAGATCATATATCGATGCCAGCATTAATAAGGAATGAAGTCTGCATGAACAAGGGCTAAAGTCTTGAATAGCCAGTGAAGAAGAGTCAAGACGCAGCGTTTTGGTTTAAGTGTTGATTGTTTTAAACGCAACTGTCTGTAATTGTGTCGTTTAGTTGTAACTTATTCATGTAACTGATTCATTCATCTATAAGAAGTAGCCGTGAGTTGGGAAAAAGGCCAACTTCAGTATTCAGTGTCAACCAACTTATCTCTTTCATCTCTCTCTACTTCTTGATCATCTTTCTGGAAGCCTGACCCCCTCAAAGCAGTCATCACTTACAATAGAATTCAATATAGTCCAAGGGCTCATTACATCCAAATTCAAAAAAAATCTGCAACTATATGTTCATATAAAAAAAAAAAAATCTAGATGAATCAAGAAATATAGGGCACATATAAGAATCTACAAGTTGAGAGAAAAAAAAAATCATACCCATATACATTAAATTAAACCAAACTCAAAAACAATCTTCTAAATATATTTTCAAATCTAAAAAAAAAAAAAACGATCTGCAAACTATTTTAAATCTAAAAAAAATTCAAAGGTTGGCAAGATGGCAACGAGCGTGGAGGCTGCATGACTCAGTAATGAAGAGAGAAAAAGAGAAACATGGAAGAGAGAGTATTAGGAGAGAATGAGACATGTAAGGACGTTTTAGGTGAGGTTTTTGATAAATGGGTGAACTTGCCGACGGAAAAAGAGAAAATATTGAGAGAGAGAGAGAGAGAGAGAGAGAGAGAGAGAGAGAGAGAGGGTGAGAGTATTATGTTAGGAGAGAAGGAGACATGGAAGGACTTTGTTGGTTTTTTTTTTTATTATTTGGAGAGAGTGAAGTAGGAAAAAGTTTTTAGGATATTGTGTTTTGGTCAAACGATGTTGTATGAAATTAAGGGATATTTTAGACTTTTACTCTTCACATGTGAAAAAGAGAGAATTTAAGGAGTGAGCCATGTAAAAAAATTCTCCCAAATAAATCCAAATTGATAACTATTCATAAAAATCTTGAAAAAAAATAAGATCAATCTGTATTTGTTTATATAATTTCTTTTCCAATCTCTTAATGATTTGTGTAACAAAGGAATATGAAACAGAGTAAGATGAATTTGCAAAGAGTAAATTCCTCATGTATTACTGAATGATTCTGATGGTACGATTATATACAACAACCAAAGAATATTCTAACTAACTTATCCTATACAATGACAACACTGCCCTTTATATACAGCTCATTACAGAAGCAAAAATAACAAATAATCAGAGTAACAGAATTCAGGTAATCATGCCATCCTTTTCTTCGTTGACGTGGTGCTGTGATGATTCATTCTCTAATACCCCTTCGCAAGATGGAGTGTAAAAATTTACGACTCCCATCTTGGATAAATGAAAACTGAGAACTGTAGAGGATAAAGCCTTTGTCATAATGTCGGCAAGTTGATTGGAGCTTGAGACATAACGAGTACATATGTTGCCAGCCTGAATTTCATCATGAATTAGATGGCAATCGAGCTCAATATGTTTAGTTCTTTCGTGAAAGACAGGATTTGCCGCAATATGGATAGCGGCTTGGTTGTCACAATGTATAAAACGGGCTGAGGATGATGGACTTGCAGCTTAGACAGAATGTATCTCAGCCAGGTTAATTCAGTGCATGTAACAGCCATTGAGCGGTATTCTGCTTCTGCCAATGACTTGGAGACCACTGTTTGTTTCTTGGATTTCCAAGAGATCAAGGAAGATCCAATGAAAATGTAGTAACCACTAACAGAACATCTCGTGTCAGGGCAAGATGCCCAATCGGAATCGCAATAAGCCTCAAGATGCAAAGAGGAAGAACTAGGAAATAAAAGTCCCTGACCTGGTGTAGCTTTAAGGTATCGAATGACTTTGTGGGTTGCATGTAAATGAGCATCAGTAGGATTTGCCATGAATTGACTCAAATTGTTGACACTAAAACAAATATCAGGCTGAGAGACTGTAAGATATAGGAGCCTTCCAATGAGACGTCGATAAACACTTGGATAAGGTAATGGAGTGCCAGTTGCCTGAGCAAGATTGAGGTTTTGCTACATTGGTACCTCAGCAGGGGTGCTACCTAAGTGACTCACTAAAAAATGAGCAGCACAAAGGCTATCCCAAGTGCAGGAGTATGTCGCGTAATAATTAGGAATAAATTCCTAAATCGTCTCCTCAGGGAAAATGCTTAAAAATCAAACTCATGAAAGTAGTGAAATGAAAGGAAATGAAAATTTACTAGTCATGGACTATATTCATGATTGTTGGTTTTGAGTGGATGATGAAAAGTAAAAGAAATTAAAATACAAGATAGTAACTTAAAATTGCTGGAAATTAAAAGTTCAGGGGAATTACATAGCAGTAAATTAAAGTGCAAGAAATTAAATGACAGAAAATTAAATTGCAGAAATTTAAAGCAGAAAATAAAAGTGCAGAAAATTAAATGACATAAAATAAATTGCAGAAAATAAAAGTGCAGGAATTAAAAGTGCGAGAAAATTAAATGACATGAAATTAAATTAAGTAAGGACAGGAATTGTAAGGAATAAACTTGATGTTTGGGAATGGAGACTGCGTTCTCCAACCCAAAAATCTGAGTTCCAATGTAAGAAATAAATCTGATATTTGGAAATGGAGACTGTGTTCTCCAACCCAAAAATCTGAACTTCCAATTAAAGTAAACTTTCAAAAATAAAATGAACTCTCAACATTAAAAAAAAAAAGACTGAAAATTTACTCACTAAACAAACTCAAAACTGAAAATAAAGGCTTACAAAAATAAAATTTACTGGACTATACATTAAAACTGATTTCTGAAATGATAAATGAATTACACAATACTAACATCTGAAAAATAAAAACTGACTAAAAAAAAAAGAACTATTTTTTTTTTCTGAATTTTCACTCTCATTTCACCCTAAAATCTCTCTAACATTTGCAGACTCTCTCACTAACTTCTATTCAAATTCTCTAACATCTCAAGAAAACACGCCCTAAAAAAACTCCCCCCTCCCCAACGACATATAAGCCTTTATATAGGCAAAAAAAAGAAAAAGAAAAGAAAAGGTCACTGCATTAGCTTAGCATGTGACCCCATCCCCACTAACACAATATTCTGTTTGTCGCTGGTTTATTTGCTCTTCACATGCAGTGTTCTTTTCACTGATATCAGTGCATCATGCATTTTTGTTTTCTTTTTTTTTTTATTGCTTGCGCCAAACTCCCACTGCTTTTATCACCTTTTTATTTTTATTTTCTTTCCTTTGCTTTCTCGCTGTCCAGCCCGTTCTTCTTCTTTCTTTTTATTTTTTCTTCCTTCCCGCGTCGTCCCCAGCTCACGTTCTCCTTCTCTTCTCTTTCTGTTTTTCTTTTTCTTCCTCTTCTTCTTTCGGCAACGTGCACGTTCGGCCTCCATGCACGTTCGTCGGTGCTTTGCTCACGGGTGGAAAAGTTGGCAGCGGCTGGATGGAGGTGGAGGCCGTTTGTCGTGGCTCACGGTTGAGCAGTTCAGTGCTACTGCGGAAGATCAGTGCAGCGAGGAGGAGCTGTGTGCATGTGGTGCATGGCCGAAGCGGAGACGACGTGAGGAGCACTGCAGCGAGGAGGTGTTGGTTTGAAGTGGTGCTGCCGTGGCGTTGGATTGGTTCTTGGCCGTGCATGGTGATCGCCGGCGTCGTCTGGGGTCGCTGGTGGCTTCAGGTGGGAGGAGGACGGCCTACGGTGGCGCTCGAGGCTGCTGTGCACGGCTGTGCACTGTTCATCGAGACGCTACGTCGAGAGGTTGAAGATGACAGAGGCGACATGTCGTTTTTGTCTATGGACAAAAACGACACGTCGTTTAGCAGATGGTCATTCGATTCCCAGAGATAAACGACAAGTCGTTTTCATCAATTGACTAAACGACCTGTCGTTTAGCACACGACAGTTATAGTTCTTGGGGTAAACGACATGTCGTTTTTCAGTTTAAGAAAAACTACATGTCGTTTAGGCAATTCTGAAAAACAAAAAAATAAAATAGAATTAAATAAAAATTAAATTAAATTAAAAGAAAATAAAATAAAATAAAATAAAATAAAAATAAAACTTAGACAAGTAAAATAAAATAAAATAAATAAAATTAAACAAGAGATGAAAAATAAAATTTAAGAGTGTGTTGTGCATTTGAAGAACTTATTGCCCAAATAAATCACAAGTTATAAAATCAAGCATAAACTATGCTTTTAATCAATTTAATTCACAACTTGGATTTATGCCTCTTAATCAATTTATCCATCTAAAACCAATGATAAAATAATAAAACAATTAAAAATTATTGGTTTTAAATAGATAAAATATGCAATTATGCAGCTCAATCACTAAGGTGCCGGAATCTACAAGAATATCGAGTGTGTACTTCCGCTGGCAGAGATGGATGCCGCTTGATGATCTTGCAACCTCTATGCCGAGAAAGTAACGTAATGCTCCAAGATCCTTGATCTGAAAATGCTTGTGAAAGAGAGACTTCAACTCATGCACAGTAGCAATGTCACTGCTTGCAACCAATATATCTTCGACATAGACGAGGATGCCAACAAATGTGCCATGAATGTCATGGGTGAACAAGCTATAGTCAGCCTTGGATTGAGAGAAACCTGCAGCAAGAAGGACATTGGAAAATTTGGAATACCATTGCCGTGAAACTTGTTTGAGGCCATACAAGCTCTTTAGTAATTTACATACTGGAGTGGGGGATCATTTTGTGTAGCCGAGTGGTTTATTCATATAAATATCTTCATTTAAATCCCCATGCAAGAACGCATTATTTACATCGAATTGATGTAAATGCCAACCTTTAACCGATGCAATAGCTAAAAGACCCCTTACGATAACCAACTTAGCTACAGGAGAAAAAGTCTCTTGATAGTCCACTTCCTCAAGTTGGGTGAAGCTGCGAGCCATTAGTCTGGCCTTGAGTCGGTCAACACTCCCATCGGAGTTATATTTAATTTTATAGATGTATTTGCAATCAATGGGAACTTTGCCAGGAGGTAAATCCGTAAGTTGCCAAGTCTGATTCGCTTCCAAGGCTACTAATTCAGTATCCATGGGTTTACACCATCCGGGGTCTTTAGGGGCTTGTTTATATGTTTTTGGTTCAATGTGAGTGGAAATAGTGGTTGAAAAAGCTTTATAAGTTGGGGAAAAATGCTACTAAGAAATAGTGTTATGTAAAGGTGAAGATGTACCTGATGGGGAACATAAGAGCATGTCCAACTTCGGGATGGGATGAGTTAGAGTAGTTTGATGGCAATGATAATCCTGCAGGTACTCAGGGGCACGCCTGGTTCTAGTTGACTTGTGCAGAGCCCTTGGTGAAATTGGAAGTTGATGTAAAGTGCCAGGAGGTAATGGTGATGGAGAAATGGAAGGATGTATTGGGGAAGAAGGAGGAGGGGGAGAACTGGGAGCTAAATCTGTGGGGAGGGAAGAATGATTATCTGGAATGATAAGTGTAGGTGAGGGAGTAGTGAAGTGGGAGGAAGGAGTAGATTGAGATGGAATAGGAATAGAAACCGAATGAGGCAGTGAAGAAATTAAAGGATGTGTGATAGAGGTGGAAGGTGGAACAGAAGGTGAAATGGTAGAATGAAAATGAAAAATTGATTCATGAAAATGAATATCTCGGGATAAAAAAATTTGATGAGTTTGGAGATCAAGTAATTTATATGCTTTAACTCCAAAAGGGTAGCCTAAAAACACGCACGCTCGTCCTCTAGGATCAAACTTTTTGCGCCCATGTGATAAGGTAGAGGCATATGCAAGGCAACCAAAAACTCTTAAGTGTTTGTATTGGGGAGGGGTTTGAAAAAGGGATTCATATGGGGTGTTGTTATGAAGAAGAGGGGTAGGGGTACTGTTAATAAGGTAGACTGCTGTGAGAACACAATCATATTGGGGTGGAAGGTGGGATTGAAACATTAAGGCTCGGGCAATATTCATTATATGTTGATGCTTTCTCTTGACTCTTCCATTTTGTTGGGGTGTTTCTATACAACTCATTTGGTGAATAATGCCTTTAGCTTGAAAAAGTTCTTTCATTTGGAACTCGGCTCCATTGTCACTTTGAATGGTTTTGATTTTGTTGTGGAATTGGGTTTCAATTAAGCTGTAAAAGGCCAAGGCACGACCTGGTATTAGATTTATTTTTAAGCATATAAACCCATGTTGTCTGAGAGTGGTCATCAACAATTATGAGAAAAAAGCGTGATCCATCTACTGCAACAATGGAGTTGGGACCCCATATATCACAGTGGACAAAATCAAAATTATTTAAAGCAGAATGTGAAAAAGTTGGAAAAGAGACACGTCGTTGCTTAGCCAAAGGACAAATTGAACATGGTATTTGATTGTGAAAAGCTTGATTGTGTGTCACAATAGGATCAGTAATTAAAGCTAGTCTTGAAAGGGAAATGTGGCCTAAACGATAATGCCATAAATCACATAATGCAGTAGTGTAAGTAGCGGAAGCAAAAGGAAGTGAGGTTGAGTGATGAAAGCGAGGCAGTGCATCAACTAGAGTAGATGGTGACACCCAAGACTTGAGGAGATGATACAAACCGCCTCTAACTTCACCCATCCCAATCGTTGTCCATGATGCTAAGTCCTGAAAGAAACAAGCATTGGATAAAAAAATTAGACAGCAAGAATGATGTTGGGTAAGTTTCTTGGCAGATAGTAAATTGAATTTGAATGAAGGCACACACAAAACATGAGTTAAGAATAGATGCTCAGATAATCTTACAACACCAATGTGGGTAACAGGGACATCTTGGCCATTTGGGAGTTTGACTTGATAGGAAACTGTGGCTGTGATGGATGTAAAAAGGGAGGTACAACAGATCATATGATCTGTTGCACCGGTATCAATAATCCAAGGTGAGATGTGTGTGCGTGTGCTTAAGCAGGTAGTCATACCAGAAACTCGAGAGTTACTGACTTGAGTATTGGAAGAGGAAGGAGGTGGTTGTGTAACGGATAGTGATGCCATGGTTGAACTAGTCTCCTTGGAATGCAAAAGAGAAAGCGATTGTTGGTATTGACTCCTGGTAAGCATCACTAATTCAGTCGGATCCTCCTCATGGTCACCATCCGAGAGTGCTCGGGATTGAGTAACAACTGCTGCAGTACTGGTGGGTTTCCCATGGAGTTTGTGACCAGGTGGGTAACCATGCAATTTATAACATCTCTTAGCAATGTGGCTAGTCATATTACAATGAGTACATTGTGGTGGATCGGCATTTCCAACTTTAAAACAGTTTTCAAGAGAATGGCCAGGAATCTTGCAGTAAGAGTATGGGCGATTATTTTTCTGGTGAGTGGTCTTGGAGGAATTTTTGCTGGAGTTAAAGGTTGGTTTAGCCATCATTGCCATAAGGTCAGGGGAATTGGTAGAAGGAATCATCAAATGCTGTCACTCTTGTTGTTGGATCATGGAAAACACACGATTAAAAGGTGGTAGGGGTCAAGCAGCATTATCTGATCTCGGGTGTTTGAGTATGAATCAGACAACCCCATAAGGAATTGAATGACACAGTCTAGGTTATATCGGTCATGGAGGATTTTTAATTTCCCACATTCACAATTGGGAAGAGGATCATAGATAGCAAGTTCATTCCACAAGGCTTTGAGATGGCCGAAATAGGTACTGATATTGTCTTGGTTTTGAGATAAGCTGGCTAAGTCACGTTTGAGTTGAAAAATTCGAGGGCCATTTTGATGGGTAAATCGATCCCTAAGTTCCAGCCACAACACTTTTGAATCATCAACTAAAGCAAGACTAGATTTGACAGATGGACTTACAGAATTCTGCACAAAACAACCAAGTCGTTGCATCTCTCTCAAGCTTCGAAAAGAGGGTTTGAAGGGTCAGTAGGTGTAGGCAATGTACCATTGATAAATGCAAGTTTGTTCTTCGCGCGAAGAGCGCGAGAGATCGTATGGGACCAACTGACATAGTTATCAGCAGTCAAGAGTTCGGAAACAAGAGTAGCAACTGGGTTATCGCCAGTCTCAACTCGAAATGGGTTGAAAGGGTCAGAGAAATTGAGGTACTTGTTTGTAGGTTTTGGATCGTTGGAAGATTTGGAATTAGTTTGTTCACGAGCATCGGCCATTGATCGAAAGCTCTGGTATCATGTAACAAAGGAATACGAAACAGATGAAGATGAATTTGTAGATAGTGAATTCCTCGTGTATTACTGAATGATTCTGATGGTACAATTATATACAACAACCAAAGAATATTCTAACTTATCCTATACAATGACAATACTGCCCTTTATATACAGCTCATTACAGAAGCAAAAATAACAAATAATCAAAGTAACAGAATTCAGGTAATCATGCCATCATTTTCTTCGTTGACGTGGTGCTGTGATGATTCAATCTGTATTTATTTATATAATTTTTTTCCCAATCTCTTAATGATTTGTTCTTATTGATTTCTTAAGATATATAATTCCGAAAGTTTAATCTGTGTTTTATTTTCCTATGAATTGAATTGTTTATTTATTAACATTAAATTTATAATATTATTTGAGGTGCATTTACAGTTTCAAATGTGGTATATTTTTTTTTTTCTTTTTAACGTAAAGAATGAGATTTTTTTATTATAATTATATGATCAAACTATGTAATATTTATCATTGTATTTTTGAATTTTAAAATTTAAGTGTTATATGTTTATTCTAGAAATAACAAACATACAACATACGCATTCGATTTTAGATGTTAAGAGTAACTTATAAAAAAAAAAGATGTTAAGAGTAGTAATAATAAGTGGAATAGTATATTTACAAATTTTCATAAAAAAATAAATTGTAACTTCTTAATATTTTAAACATATAAAATTGGGTTTTTACTATTTTACTTAGACAGGTGTGAGAATGTTAAATCAATTACCTTTTTAATTTTTAATATTTCTTATATTGTCATAGAAAAATTGAAATCATTATGAAATTTTTGAGTATTTCATTTTTGTGTCTTAGTAGTGCTAAAAAATGGTTATGAAAATTCTTGAAGGAAATTAAGATGATATGATTTTTATTATTAAAGTAAGATTTAAACAGCCTTTGGAGAGATGCAACGATGAAATTATTATCTGTAGTACTAAACAACATGGTGTAGAATATGTTAATATATATATATATATACTATAACATTTGAAAACGTTAATTTTTTTGAAAATTTATATATAATGGTGAAATTTTTTTATACATATTTATAAATAAATGTTTGATAATTACTGAGAAAATATATTCTCATAAAGAAGACAAGATTTAATAACATTCTGCAATAATCTGTTACTATAGTCCATAATTTAAAAATATTTTCTCCCATATAAATATGAAATAGATTCATTTTTTTAATATAGAAATATAATAAAATTACCATTAATATTATTTCTAACGGGGAACACACGTGTACTATTTTTATTGATTTTTATTTTAAATTTCTTTTCTTACCTTCTTATTTACTATTTTTTACTATTTTTATTTCTCTCTTTATACTTATCATTAGGGGTGTAACAGGTCCGGTCTGATCCAGTTTTAAACAAAATTTAGGACCGAACCGGTATGTATCGGTTTTGCATTTTTCAAAACCGATTACCCTCCTAAACCGGTACTTCTAATTTTATCAATTTTCGGACTGGTCCGGTCCGATTTTTCGATTTGTTTAAAATATAAGTTTGACAATTTGTCATTAAAAATCTATTTTAAAAAAAGAAATTGCTTTAAAAAATCTATTTTATACTTTTATTAAAAAAATCTACTTTACTAAAAAAAATATGCTTTACTAAAGCTAAGTACTATATTTGTATAACTATAACTATAGTCTATATTAGACTATTAGTATTAATTATATATTAATATTAGTTATAGTGATTTAGTATAATTATATCAGTATAAGTATAATTATAATCTATATTAGTATAACTCTAGCGTCCTAACTCCTATGTACTTATCAAAATTTAGTAATAATATTTGAGTGATTTTCTTTCTTGTTATATATTATATATAAAACTTATATATAAAAAATATTTTATATAATATTATTTTTGTATAAAACTTATATATATAATATTATTATTTATTTATTTCTTCAATCGGTCTGGTCCAATTCCAAAAATAATAAAACTAGAATCGGATCGAATCCAACCGATTTGTGTAAATAAAGATCCGATTCCAAATTGAGAAACTGAAAGAATCGGCCCAATCAATCTGATCCAAACCGATTTTTCGAATCAAACTTGAACCCCTACTTATCGTAAGGGCACGTATGACCTTACTAGTTCTACATATAAGGTGAACATATTGAGTAGATATTCTCTCTGTAGTGCCATCTTTATTCTTGATTTTTTTAAAGCATTTGGCAGATCTTTATTGCTCTTCGATGGAACGTAATATCTGACTTTTGTATTTTCTTAAAAAACAGAACAGCTGGCCCATCTCGAATCTAACTCTTATCTTTATCCATTTCCAAAAATTTTGGTGGCGAATTTTAATTGGAGCAAAAATACCGTTCAAAGCATTTCAGAGACTTTGTAATCGCTGGCTATTGCTATGATCTTTCTTGTATTTTACAGGGATTTCAAATATCAGAATTTTAATCTTATCATCTGTATGAATTAAATGCCAACAATAAAGAGTCCATATAAAACTATCTATTTTATATCCAAAGAACCCATATTCTGTAGAAGTACATACACAACACATGATAAAACTATCTATTTTTGTAATTGATTATAATTTTATTTAATAATAATAATAATATAAAAATAACAATAAATGAGTCTTGGTTTTGAAAGGAGAGTGAAAGTGCATGGGTATAGGCATGAGGGATAGCTCATGTTAGTCCAACTCGGAACACGTAACCGCCGACAAACAGCTTCCAAGTACACACACAACCTCAATATATAAAGAGCGATCATTCCGTAACATTTCGTTGTTTGTGGACCATCATCAGTGATCACCTTCTTTTTATACACAGTTACACTCTCTCTCTCTCCGCGTATGACACTTTTATTGGAAGAAACCGTGATTTGTTGTCAATTTCTTTTTTCTCTGCAACTATCTTCCTCTCTCACAGATCATGGAGAGGCCTCTGCTCAGTAGAGAAAACAGTGGAGCTGTGAATCACCGGAGAGAGCGGTTTAATCGGTCTCATGCTATTGCTTACGGCTCGCCTTATGAAAAGGCTGCCGCACTGGTTGATCTGGTTGGTTCCATTACTTGTTTCATCTGCCATGCTATCATATAACAAAATTCTTCTCAATGTTGTTCCCTTCAAATTTTATTTTTGCCCGAGTTATGGTCGATTTACCTGTGACTTAGTGATTTTTTGGTGAATTCAATAGTGTGTTTGTGTTTAATATTACATGAATGTTATTTGTTTGGACTTTTTTTTTTTGTTGCGAAATTATGTTGAATGCCGCCACTTGATATTTCTATTCAAGTTTTTTTTTTTTAGAATGAATATAATTTTTTTAATTTTATAATGGCTTTATGTTTGGTGGTATATGCACTGCAATGAACGATCTTCGTTATGGTTGTTTAGATTTATTTTGTTTGTTTTGGATGTCAAATTATGTTAGTGAAGTGAATTTCTAATGGTATATGTTTCCGTTATATGCAGCGTAATGAAAGATCTTTTGATAATATTGAAGCGAATTTTCCAATCCATTATATGCAGTCTGATGAAATATTTTAGTGATGTTTTTCTAAACTTGTGGGACTTTATGAAAATCTTAATGTAACTTGAGGATTCCGAAGTTAAATCTTATAATGGATTTGCGTTTGATTTTAGGAAGTTTGTTGAATGTTCTTTTGTGAGGGTTTTTAAAGTTCTTTTTGTTCTCTAGAATGTGGACTGTGATGGATTTAGCTTTGAGCTTTAGTGTTAAACGTGAGTTTCATAATGGTACTGTTTTACAATAATCAATCGGGGTTACCTAGTCGTTAACTTCTTTAGTGTATTAGTATTGGGCTTATATTCTCAATAGAATTTTCATTCTTCAATTGGTGATAAGACGGTGCGGCATATGTAATATTTTGACATTTAGTGCATACTAGTTTTTTTTCTTCTTCTTCAAAATTGCCTTCTAAGTCAGAAGTGCAAATTTGCAAGATTTTGTTTAAAGACTGCTTCAAAGTACACAAGGAAATCAATAATATATTTTTAAATCTTTTTTAATAAGTTTGATGTGTAACTAACCCAAAAATGCTTCTCAATGCATATCAGTCTTTCTTTTATCCTCCTAATGTTTCCATTGTTTTAACCATGGGATAGAATCCACAGTCATGTCATGTCAGTCTCACTAAACTAATATATAATATTGTCAGAGAGTCTTAAGCATTAGTTCATTAAGAATTTTATTCTCACACTCTCTCTCTGAACTTCTACATATTATTGTCTGAGAGTCTTATTCATTACTTCATTAGGAATTTTAATTCTCAATCCTTATTCATTCAAATAATTAGTTTTTATCTGTTGAAAATGCTTCAGGCTGAAGATGGAATTGGTTTACCTGAACAAATTCTTGAACAATCAAACTTCCAGAATGCTGCAAAATTCTACTTCATATTTATTCGGCTTGATTTCATTTGGGTCCTTAATTATTTTGCGTTAATAATCTTAAATTTCTTAGAGGTTAGTACAATTTGCCCTTTAATTTTGGTTACAGTTTGTATTTCCATTCAGTGCATTGGTTTACATGGCCTTTAGGCAAAAAGAAATAGATATTGTATTCACATTAAGCTGTGTATATTCTTAACTAGCTAACTGTGTGCAGAAACCTTTGTGGTGTACCAACTATTTCACGTATTCTTGCAACAATAGGGAGTACTTTTATCTTGGGCAGTTGCCCTACTTAACTGGTGCGGTGTCTCTTATATATGAGGTAAGAGGGAGATATTTAGTGTTACTATATAGGACTTGTAAACTATGTATGAGTATGCTGTTATTTTATCAATTTTATTTCTTTTTATGTTATTGGATCTAGTTCTACATGGATGGTGTAATATATGCATTCTTTCCTTATGTCCAAAATGAACATAGCATTTATAGGCATTCTTTCCTCTTCTGCTCAGCACCTGTTCTTTCAATATGTTACCTTTATCTTATTTTATTTTATCATAACTGGCAATCTTTATGGTTGAATTATAATTTGACCTGATTGCAGTTTCTCGCCCTCCACAATGTGTGATTTAAACTTAAATTTATCATCATGGTTGAAATGTACTTATGCAGGCCATAACTCTCATCATACTTATCGTACATACTTTCTTTCCATTATCATTTGAAGGGTACCATCTCTATTGGAAAAGTCCCCTTAATCGAGTAAAGGTACTTCTCACTTGATTCTTTCTTTTGTAGTTATTCTTTTGTTTGATTTTTTAAATCTACATGATGCCTTGATTGACCATTTTCACCTTAACAAATTGTTGTTGTAACTTTTTTGCGTTTCTCTTATGGACTTCCCATATATCAAAATCATTACTTACAACAAAATCATTACTTACATATAAAAAAATTATTTCTTATTTGATGGTGGTTTAATCAAAGGTAAAAACATTGATTGTGTAATACAGCCTTGATTTGCCTTTAATATTTAGAACTCCATATCGGTTGAATTTTCTATAACATGGAAGAAGGTCTACAGGAATGGTCTAGGATTCTAAGCTGTGCAGAGATAGAAATGAATAATTGGAAAGGAAACAAAATGAGCAGCAGTGATGAAATACGCTTCATGAATTGAGACGGAACCTCCTAAAGTGTGTTACCACTGATGTTTGGATTTGTTAAGAGCACCAGTAGCCACATCAACATGAAGAATGAAATCCTAAAGTGTGTTACCAGTGATGTTTGGATTTGTTAAGAGGACCAGTAGCCGCATCAACATGAAGAATGAAAATATCAACAGTATACATAATGATGAGTAGCCAAAATGAGCAATGGTGTATCTTACAAATCATTTGATCTTTGAGTTTATAATCCAATTCATCAGTTCACCCTTTTCTGTGAAAGCCAGAGAAGAAAAAATTGACTCGTACCCAAATGAGTGGAAAAACCAAGTTGACATATTTGATATATCATCGTACAACTATAATTATGATGTTTTGTTCCTTAAGTCTGATTTAACAGTTCCTTTTTTCATTTTACAGGTGGCTTGCTTGTTAATTTTGGTTGCTGATATATTGGTTTATGCCCTCTACTTGTCTCCCGAAGCCTATGATTTTCTTCCTTTTAGAATTGCACCATATATCAGAGTCGTGTTTTTCATGCTGAACTTTAGGTAATGAGTGATGAAAACCATATTCATATATATATATTTTCTTTTTTTCATGAGAACTATCCATGCATGTTTCTAAATTGAGGAAACACAGCCATGCACACTGATTTGTAGATGATCTTATCAACTTATGTTTTGAGAGAAGTACATCATCATAATGAGAAAAAATCTCTTTCCATAGGAAAAGTTGGATCTATACGCCTAAGATGTGTTATATAAAGTCCAACTTGGCTTAGGATAACTGTAAATGCGAGGTGCTAGTAAGATTGACTGAAGTGATACCTGATGGCCGGCACAACCATCCAATTATTCGATTGAATGTGCACAAGAAATTTTTGATAATATCTCTTAATCTGAGAGGTTGTCAACTTTGAAATTGTAATTCAAATAAAAGAAATGGCTCCATTGAACTGAAAAACCTTTGAGATGGAATTGGTTGATGCATATTAGTTCTGCATCTTCACTTCAATGTTGGTCACTCGGTACTCCTGGATTAAGGTTTCATTCATGGTCAATCCAGTTCTTTGACGTGTCTTTATGGGGTGAAATAAGTTTGAATTTTTCTTGTATCATTATCATATCCCATACTTGACTATTCCTTGTTTTAAATTATTTATAAAGAATAAGGCTGAATCAGTTTGAGATATGCAGTGTTAACAGTGGGGGGAAAAAGTCTTTCCATTTCCTCAAGGACTAAATTAAACGAAGTAGGACTGTAATTTTTATTGGAGAAAATTAAGTCTTGATGGGCTGAGGGCCCAACATTGATTAAATGTACCTGTAAACCATGGATGATGCTAAAGTTTTGGGATCAGAACTTTCATAATATGTTTAAATATCTATACACGATAGTCTTAAACTGTATGTTTCACTGTTAAAGCAATTTATGTTACATTCGTTTTCATGTTTTCATATTTTTGTCTTAGGGATTTACGAGCAACCATCATGATCCTGGCTGGAATGCTTGGCACGTACTTAAATGTCTTGGTAGGCTTACCATCTTATAATTGTACCTTTATCTATTCTGTTTTTGAGCCTGCAAAATTTTCTGACTTCTAAATATTAACATTTAACACACTTTATTGAGAAAAAAACCATCACATTGATTGTGTTGATTTATCTACTGTTGTGAAAAATATCTGTCTGACTTGGTGTATGAGTGGTCAATTAGTATTGGCGGGACTTCTATTCCTTCAGTAGACCTTTTAGACGTCTTAAACAGTAGTTTATGATTCATTGGGGGACTGTTTTTACACTTTTTCCATCCTTAGGTGCCCCTTCCCCTTTGTAGTAAAATTTTGTGTTTCCTATTAACAAAAAAACTTCTTTTTTAGCATGCCACTCTATGAATGGCACACTCACATTTGCATCTTTTCTTTTTAATCCACTGTTTCATTGTGAAAATACATGTTGTGTAATGCTTTTACCTCTTGTGCTTATTTCTGACTGATTTTCTTCAAATGCAGGCTTTAGGTCTATTGTTTCTTCTGTTTTCCAGTTGGTTAGCCTATGTAATGTTCGAAGATACCCTTCAGGGAAAGACAGTATTTACTTCATATGGCACTACTCTGTACCAGATGTTTGTTCTGTTCACCACATCCAACAATCCAGATGTCTGGATTCCTGCATACAAGTAAGTGGAAGCTTTGAAAGACTTTTAAAAAAAAAAAAAAAAGTGGAAGCTTTGAAAGTCATTAAGATGCTCGGAAAAGAAATATAATTTGTAGTTAATTTCCAGCTGTGTTCTATTTCCAGCTTGCTATTGGTGAATTGAAGAGTGTCCATTTAATACAGTTCGTTGCTTGAAAAGATTGCATACTCACTTTGAAGCTATTTATACATTGGATCTTTGATATTGATAGTGCTAATAATTACTTTTATCATAATAGAAATGCAAAATAAAAATCTTGTTTTCAGGTTCAATTGTACATGATCTGCCATGTGGAACTTTCTGTTTGTGATGCTATAACTGGTTGGTCTAGTACAGAATGTTTAAATTTTCAGCGCTCTATTGTGGTCTATTGGTTCTTATTTGTTACGAGTCAAATTTAAGAATGAATGTAGTCCTAAACTAGGAAGGACTTATAAATTTTAATGAAAATTTGTCTGGTTTGCCGCAGGCAGCAAATCAGCTCTGTAAAAAGAAGTTTTAGTAACATCAGTTTCAAAAGCTTAAGCTATTAGAGAGTAGATTAGTAATGTAATTCAAGCTGAAAGATACATTTACCCTAAAACTTCCCCTCCTGAATGGCCCACCCAATGACACTGAAGGAATTGCACACCTAACATGTTCAGTACAAGTGGAAGAAACCAACAAATGGAGACTACAAGTGAACCAAGGATCTCATGCACAATGGAGGCTCTGATACCACATTAATAATGTAGTTCTAAAAGCTTAAGCTATTAGGGAGTAGACCGACAACGTAAATCAAGCTTACACATATATTACAACCAACAGAAAAAGAGACGATGAAACAAAAAATTGGCCTAGGTCATTACACCAAGGTCTTAGGAAAGATAGATATCACAAGCTCAAAGAAGCTTCAATAGCTGCCGTATTGATTATAACATCTTTAGTATAGGCTGTTGCCTTCAATTCCTAAGAGGATCTCATTCCTAAATACAACGGAATAAGAACTAGTAAAGTTGGCTAGAAATTGCTAAACCAAATAGGAATGACACAAAGACTAGGAATAAGAATCATGTTTACTGCTATAGTCCATTCCAGCAACCCTGGAACCAGCAGCGTATGGCCCTAAAGGAAACTTATGCTAAGACCCCAAGAAAAGACTACAAAACTAGAAAATTCCAAAGGCATTGCATTGAATGTAAACCAATTTCTAAATCTTTCGGGCAAACTGGTTCAACCAGCCCGGATAAACCACTTCTAGCTTTGGTTTCGCCCCCACTTTTTCCGTCCTCACCTCTGCCCTATTTGGTCTTTAAGGTTCTGTTCCTGAGTTTATTGTGGCTTGCATAATACTTTTCTCCTTTGAATGTGTATCAATGTTGAGAAATTTTATGCATTTTTCAATATTTAGATTAAATGTTGATCATTTTCTATAATAAGAAACTCACACAGTGATTACTCATCCTTTAACTTATTTGTTATTAATGTGACTGTCGTTTGGGAATTAAATGATGTGACATCAGCATAAAGTATTATGGAACAAAACCTAAGCAACATTAAAGAAGCCCATTAAGTTGCCAAAGATTAGATTTTTAGGACACCATGTTCATTTTTTCCATCAAGAAAGGGTATTGTAAAGATAAAGGATCAGACTTGCCCTTGTCTGCTAAGAAATTTATATAATCCTGAAATGTTTTGTGGTTTTGGGTTATATTGTATTGAAGGGTTGTGAAAAGCATCTCAGGGTTGTTGCGCCTGTATTGAAGTATTAAATATGCTAGCCAACAAGCTATACTTCTCATATAATTAACATTTTCTCCTTTATGTATAATATTTTGATTTTTGTGGTGTTTGAAGATGAAACTCGGCTGTAGCATAATCCCAAAGTTAAATCTCTAATGAGTGCACTGACGAATGTTTACCTTACCCTTGTTCGGTTTCATGTGACAAAGGGTGTTTTAAAGTAGCATGATTTGGAATTTTGACAATGTCCAGTGTTAAGCTATTTGGAAGGGAATAGCTGGACGTTTTTGAGTATCTAGCTACCTTGATATAAGCTTCTTGCTTTGCCTTTGGTATGATATCTGGATTCTAATATCTTTGTTTGATTGGTTGTCTGCTTTGTGCGGTATTCTTTCACTTCTTATTTGCAATTTGTGGACCTTGCAATCTTCGTAGGGAACATTGTGTATGCTTGCATTGTATATTAGTTGTTTTAAGTACCTTTTTTCCCTATATAGTTACATAAATCATTAAATATGGCCAAGAGTAGGGTGACTAATAAATATCTAAGATGAGACAGGTCAGAAGGAGGGGTGGTAAGTGTTGGTCAACAACCTGGAGTGCTAACTGAACTTGTTTGGAAACTATGAGGGCTATCATGTATTATTATGGTAACTGTAGGGTATCCAAACATCAAAAGCCTTTCTGTAATTTCTTTTATTTCCTCAAGTTTTACTCATCCTTTTTCTACATTTCTGTAATTTCTCAGGGACTGTCATTAGAACCTATCACTTCATTGATATTTCTCTTTTTTGCAGTCTCAAAATTCTGTACCTTGATCTAATGTTTCATCAATTTATATTTTCTTTTTAAGGGCTTCGCGTTGGCATTGTCTGTTTTTTGTTCTCTATGTGCTATTGGCGGTTTACTTTGTCACCAACTTGATCCTTGCTGTCGTATATGACAGCTTCAAAAGTCAGGTATGGTTTGTTTCCTCTTTTAGCTGCTTTTCAAAAGCATAAACAACAGGATAAAACTATTGTATCTGTGCTCATTTATTCATTTCAGCTGGTAGTATGTTGTTTACTTACTGCTTCAGATATAACCATGTTGAGCGAATCTTGTGTCTCAAGAACATAAGTGAGCATGCTCACATATATTTGTTGTAGCTCGTGAAACAAGTTTCTGAGATGGATTCTACAAGGAGGCGTGTATTGAAGAAAGCATTTAATCTCATAGATAAAAATGTAAGTGTGGTGATCACTCACCTGCTAAATCTCCTCTTAGCATGCTTCTGTGACAAGCTTTGGAAATTCTCTTGATCTGCTCGTAAGAATGTATCATGTATGTCTCCTTTATACCTGTCAATTCATTTTCTCCTTTATACTTGGTTTTCACTTGTAGACAATTTTATTTTATAGGACTCTTTATATCTGAAAGGAATTTTTTACTTCTAGACTCCATAAGAGAAACTCTCTTTCTTAAGTACAAAATGTCAAAAGCAATGAAATTTGATACTATGTTTGCTACTTATCAAAAAAAAAAAAAAAAAAAAATTGATACTATGTTTGCAGCTGTTAACATCACGAGAGTCATAATATTTAAGGGCCTGAAAAATACATGACATCCACAATGTTAACAAGTGGTATTTTTCAACAATTCACCCTCAGCATTTAAGCTATTAGGAAGTGGAGCAGCCGCTTTGTATCTTAAGTCATAAATTAGTCCTCACTTGCATTAGCCCAAAAATAGTGAACCAAACAAGTGAGCCTTGTACCAAGACCTGAACAAAGGACGTGACAGACAACTAGGCTCTAATGTTTTGGACACAATTAAGGTAAAAAAAGCTTAAACTATTGGGTAGGTGGGCCAACAATGTATCTAGTTCATATACATGCACTAAAAATGGAATAACTCCGGTTCTCTAATTTTCTAGATTTGAAGGAAGTTTTCTTTTCTTTTTCATCTTCCCCTCAAATGGATGTTCCTTGTTGTATACTTCTTGTGTACTTAGCTTGCACCCCTATGTGCTCTCATTAAGCTTACTTTATACATTTGTGTGGAATGAGTTATGCAGCCCTCTGTTTTTGCCAGAATATAGTCCGTGTTGTCATCCTTGCTGTTGGCAAGATAGTAATTCTTCTTTTTCTGACATCACAATTAAATTTTAATATATGATATTCTTTTTCTGACATCATGTTATATGATGATTTAGCTTGGTTGCTTCTGCATTAAAGTATAGTTGTGCTTATTGTTTTTTACATCAGATTTTTATTCTTTTTCGGGCCTTTTTCTCGTACTTCAACAGAATTGTGGATTTATTGACAAAGAGCAATGTGTTCAACTGTTTCAGGAACTAAATAAATACAGGTATTCATGGCAGCACTATCTTTAACATGCTTTCAACTTTTCGTTTTCTTTTAAATTCTTTTGGTTAATAGAAAGATAGAAGGAGGTTCCAGTGAGAATGAATACTTCCTCCTTTTCTATTTATTTGTTTTGGCGTCAAGCAAAATAGCCTCCTTTACTCTTGAAAACAAAAAAGGGTATCAGGAACCAATGACATTCTCAAAGAATAACTTGCAGCTTTTTGGTTTTGGCTTTTGTAAATTTTCTCCCATCCCAGCTTCCAATAAATGAACATGTTTTTTTTCTCTACCCAATTTGCATTATACACTACAGGTTGGGACTGCTCTGTTTTAATATTACTGATGCATGGTGCATGTCAGTAGGTGGTAGATAGTACAAAAAGCCTGGCTCTGAGAAAGAAATTGGGATGACAGTTTACAGTTTTTTTCTTTATTTTTTTAAATTCAGGTGGAAGATCTTTTAAATATGGTTGACTCGACCAGATACATTCCAAAATTCCTCTGCTTTCCATAAACAAAGGTCGTAGTTGACCAACTTTTTGATACTTTACAACCCATCCACATGTGTGGAGTGAATCTATGATTCCATCTTCCACCCTTAGGGGAATGATAGGCCATTTAGTTCTAGTTTCAAGCATTCACAGTCAACTTTCAACTAGTAGAGTTTGCTTATTAAAAGGAGAGAACTTGTTATGAGTTGCTTTTCAGTGTTTTGTAAGTAAAATACTTAGGTTCATTCAGATGTATTTCAAAGTAATTAATCCAAGGAGTAGGAAAGCATTGAGTAGTAGGTATTGGTTGTTTTAATTTATTTAATTCGAAAGCCATTCATGCAAGTTCTTGTCTGTGGAGATTGAGTTTCCCGGATAATTGTTGTTGTCTAACTACTAGTCATCCACTTGCAAATTTCCAGATTCCTCTGAATTTATGAAATCCAAGTTTGTATCCTTTTGTCTTGTAAATTTATATGATCACTGTTAATATTACCTTCGTTACGATCACATTGAAACTTACAGGCTTAATTGCTTTCATACATAAATTTTTGTTTTACCTAATACCAGTTCCATTATCTATAAGATAGATCCAATTTAGCTTCAACAAAATTTGTAATTAAATAATCTCTGAATGATCCTTTACCTTTTCTTGTCCAATCATGGAGGCTTTCTTTTCAAACCACTTAAAAGTGTAAGGGTGGTTTATATTTTCACCGTTCACTAAATCTGTTCTATCTTTTTTATTCTAATAAATGAAAAGTCAGCCATAAAAATGGGACAGGGTGAGAGAGTACCCTAGATTGAGAAATGATTTAGGAGTCACCCTAAAGGCAACAGATGCCACAACCTCTAGAGCTTTGCTGTTTGGTCATGACATCCCAAAAATTGGATGCAGAGTATAAAGAAAATCAGTGACATGATGATTGGCAATTGTGGAAGGAAAAAACTGAATATTCCACTCACCTTTGAAATGGATTACATCCCTTTTAAATAGATGATAATTCTCATCTAATTACTCGGGATATTTACAACTTACTGAAAATAGAATCAATCCTATTTAAGACAGAAAACAGTAAAATAGGAAAATACTATCTAAAGGATCGGGTAACATGCTACTAGAATCTCGTAAAGATCATCCCCTAATAAAGGCTGACAGATATCCAATTAATTATACACTCCCCCTCAAGCTGGGCAGTAAATATTGATTAGGCCCAGCTTGGAACTCAGATCATCAAAATTCTTTCTTGGCAGAGCCTTGGTAAGGATATTGACTGTTTGGAGGCACGTAGGCACGTACAACATCTTGATTATCCCTTCCTCTATTTTTTCCTTTATGAAATGTCGATCAATCTCCATGTGTTTTGTTCTATCATGATGCATTGGGTTCTTTGCAATGCTGATGGTTGACTAATTGTCACAAAACATCTTTATAGGTTCTTCACTTGAAATCTTTAATTCCTTCATAAGCCTTCTTAGCCATATTCCTTCACAGATGCCGTGTGTCATTGTCCTGAATTAAGCTTTTGCACTGCTTCTTGACACAACTGATTGTTTCTTACTTCACCATGTAACCAAGTTTCCCCATACATATGTGCAGTACCCAGAAGTTGACCTTTGATCACATATTGATCTTGCCCAATCTGCATCATTGAATACCTCAATATCTCCTTTGAGTTTTCTCGAAAAATAATCATTTCCCTAGTGTTGGCTTTAGGTATCGTAGGATTCTATAAACTGCCTCCATATGTTCTTCATTGGGATTGTTCATGAATTGACTCACCATACTGACAAAGAAGCCAATATCAAGTCGGGTGTGAGACAAGTATATAAGTTTTTCCCAACTAGTCTTTGATATCTGCCTTTATCCATAGGTGCACTGCCTTCCTTGGCTCCTAGTTTGGTTGCTGAATCCATAGGAGTATATGTCGGCTTGCATCCGAGCATCCCAATCTCTTCTAAGAGATTCAGAACGTATTTCCTTTAGGATACAACGATTCCCTTTCTTTACCGTGCCACTTCCATGCCTAGGAAGTATTTGAGATTTCCAAGGTCCTTGATTTCGAATTCTTTAGAGACTACTCATTTCCTCCTCATAATCTCCCATTAGAATGATGTCGTCCACATATACAATGAGGATAGCAAGTTTTCCTTCAGGAGAGTATTTAACAAATAGTGTATGATCTGTTTGACATTGAGAATAGCCATGCCTCTTGATTACCTTTGTGAATCTCTCGAACCAGGCTCTTGGGGATTGCTTGAACCCATATAAGGATCTTCTGAGTTTGCAGACTTTGTTGTGTGTAGCTTGGGTCTCGAATTTATAGGAATTTCCATGTAGACTTCTTCAGCTAGGTCTCCATTGAGAAAGGCATTCTTGACATCTAGTTAGTGAAGAGGCCAGTCTAAATTTGCAACGAAAGATAGGAGGACCCACGCTATGTTTAACTTGGCTACAGGGGCAAATGTCTCCTTGTAGTCGATTCCATATGATTGAGTGAATCCCTTTGCTACCAGCCGAGCCTTGAATCAGTTAACACTTCCATCTTCAGTGTTTTCACAGTGAATATCCATTTGCAACCTACTGGACGTTTTCCAGTTGGTAATTGTATGATCTCCCATGTTCCATTCCTTTTTAGTGCACGGATTTCTTCACAAACTGCAAACTTCCATTCAGGTGTATCAAGAGCTTCTTGTATGTTATTAGGGACTTGGATTTTGTCAAGGTTGGCAACAAAGGTTCTGAAATTCGATGACAGTCCCTGGTATGACACAAATGTGTATATTGGGTGTTCTGTGCATGATTTCACACATTTTCTCACAGCACTAGGGCAATCACTATCATCATTAGTTAACTCATTATGGGAAGTCTCGGGATTAGAGTTATTTGGTGGATCTTCACTTGATCTAGGACTCGGATCAGACTCTTGGATTTGCTCAAGAGATGCTTGTTGTTCTATCTCCTTTTGGTTCCTTCTCCTCCGTGAATAGGTAATCAACTCATCATTGTTTGTTAGTTGAATAGTGTCCAGATGCTGAGGTGGATATTTGTAGGAACTGGCAGGTCTACGGTTTGATGTCTCACCGGAGATTCAAGAGGAGGAATAGACTCAGAAGGATTCAAGAGTTTGTGATGGGTGAAATGGGCCAGAATAAAAAGAAGGATGAGATAACTCGTCAATATCCCAAAGCTGGTATTCCTGTGTAAGATTGTTCTCCCCTTGAATATTAGATTTGGGGTAATATGGTTGTTGCTCAAAAAAAGTGACATCCATGGAGTGATAATATCTTTTAGTGACCGGTAAATAGCACTTATACCCCTTTTGGTTGGAAGAGTACCGGAGAAAAATGCACTTGGGCTCTAGGATCAAGTTTACCTTGGTGTTGACGATGAACATGAACAAAGGTTGAGCACCCGAATACTTTGAAGGGAATAGTGGAGATGAGTAGAGTATTAGGAAAGGACTGAAGTAGAGTTTGATAGGGAGTTTGGAATTTGAGTATGCGAGAGGTCATCTTGTTTATGAGGTAGGCTGCAGTGAGAATGGCTTCACCTCAAAAGTGTTTCAGTACATGTGTAAAGAACATGAGGGAGCGAGCAACATCTAGTAGTTGCCAGTTTTTTCTTTCGGCAATTCCATTTTGCTGAAGAGTGTCGACACGGGAACTTTGGTGTACTCTCTACCTTGACTCGAGATAATCATCAAGAATGGATTTGGAATATTATTTGGCATTATCAGTTTTCACAATCTATATTTTTGCTTGGAATTGTGTTTGGATTATGGTGTTAAAATTTTTGAAAATCTGACCTGCCTCTTGACTTTTCTTTCATGAGAAATACCCAGGTAAGTCTAGTGTGATCATCTATAAAAGATATAAATCAGCGAGATCCAGTAATATTCTTGATCCTAGATGGCCCCCACACATCACTATGAATCATTGAAAAGGGTTGGGATACTTTGTAGGGTCGGTTGGGATAAGTGTTGCGAACATGTTTTGAGAATTGACAAATCTCACACTGAAAATCATCTGGATTTTTATTATTGAATAATGAAGGAAAAAGCTTCTCGAGATACAAGAAATTTGGATGTCCTAACCTATAGTGCCACAACATAATTGCACTATCATTATTAGAATGAATGACAGAAAAAGAACTTTGACTTCTGGACACTAAACATTTAGATTTGTGAGTTGTTCCTTGAGGAGGATCATTAACCTTGAGAAGATAAAGAGCCCCGAACACATCTTAGCACTGCCAATCGTCTTTCCCGAATCCAAGACCTGAAATTCACACATATTTGGGAAAAATTTAGTAACACAATTGAGATCGCAAGTGAGTTTACTAATAGATAGTAAATTGCAATCCAAATTTGGCACTAAGAGAACGGAGTTAGAGTGTTAGGTCCTTTGAAATTTTAACAGAATGTGTACTAGCCACCTTTGAGAGTGAACCACCATCTGCTATCCTGACTGTTAAATTTTCATAACAGGGATTGTAAGTAGAAAAAAAAAATTTCATCTCTAGTCATATGGTCCGATGCTTCTGAGTCTACAATCCATGGACCTAGCTCTTCTCTTTTTAACATTAAGAGTGCTTAAAAGATTACCTTTGTATGCCAAAGAATCGGTACCAACCATAGTGGTGGCAGGGGCTGCTGACAATTGGCTGAACATTTTTTGCAATAATTCTAGTTGCTCCTTGCTGAAGAGATTGGGTTCGGGTGGTGTCGGTTTTTCATCTATTGAGACGAAATTGCCCCGTCCTTCTCTGTCGTTGGCAAAGCGGGAAGGCTTCCAATCGGCGGGTTTACCGTGGATTTTCCAGCAGGTGTCCTTGGAGTGACTAGGACGTCGACAATGGTCACACCATGGCCGCTTTTTCTTCGGTCTATTGTCACTGTTGTTCTATCGATTTCCTCGAACCGTAAGGGCAAAACTCTCCAGGTTTGTTGTAGAATCATGAGGGCTCATCATTATCTTCGAAATCTCTGCAAACTTCTGAAAATGCTTCTCAGGCGTTTGGCAGTGGTTTGGATCCTAGGATTCTTCCTCGTACTTTATCAAGATTTTTATTTAATCCAATTAGAAATTTGTATATTCTTTTCTTTTCAACAATTTGTTTATACCTGATTCCATTTTCGGGACAACTCCAATTGTGCTCCTCGAATAAGTCCAGTTGTTGCCAATAGCAATTGAGTGTGTTGAAGTATTTGGTCACTGTCAAATCTCCTTGACGTAAGTCATGGAGAACACTTTCCACCTTGAATAAATTAGATGTATTCTTTTTGTTAGAATACATTTCCTTGGCAGCTTCCCAAATCTCCTTCGTTGTTCCGTAGAGAAGAAAATTTTCTCCAATGTTATTTGTCATGGAATTAATGAGCCATGACATGACCATGTTATTTTTCGAATTCCACATTTTGAACTTCACATCATCCTTGCTTGGTTGGGATGCAACTCTTGGAAGGTGTGAAGGAAATGGCAAAGATTTGCCAAGACACTCAGGAAAGTTGCTTCTCCTTACTCTGTTTCTAGGATGGGAAACAGAGGGAAATGAGTCTCTAGAGAAAGGACTTCATTTGATATCGAGGGTCATGTGCTCTTGAAAAGTGATCAGTTTTCTGGAGTTTTGAAGAAATCTCCTCATCTTCCAGTTGCCTAGGGCAGTTTTGAGGTGGGTGGTGGCTCGCAGGAAGCTAGTGGGGTGGTTGGATGTGGGGCAGGAATGTCTGATATGCACGATAGAAGTGTAGGGTGCCTTCCAAAGTTTCTTTGATTTGAACTGCCTCTCTTGGGAGACTATTGACAATTTGAGGAAGTGTAGTTTCATTGTCATGAATTGGTGCTACATGTGTAAGAGGAATGGTGAATCCATGGATCATTTACTATTGCATTGTGAGGTGGCAAGGGCATTATGGAATGAGAGTTTTAGTAGATCCTGAATTTCTTGGGTGATGCCTTCAAGGGTGGGGGATATCTTAGCTTGCTGGAATGGGCTCCATGGTTGTTCTCTGGTGGCTTCGGTTTGGAGAATGATTCCTGTGCCTTATGTAGTGTATCTGGATAGAAAGAAATGATAGGTGCTTTGAAGATAGGGTGTGACATTGAAATCTTTTTGTGCACACCCTATTGCTTTGGTTTTTTGTCATTGTGCTCAATGGAACTAGTGTTCATGATTTTCTTGTTTCTTTTTCAAGTTCCTAGAATGTATTTAGGTTTTTTCTTTTGTATACTCCCTGCATACTTGGGCAACACCTATTTCATTCGTATTAAAAAGTATTTTTACTCATCCAAAAATAAAAAAGAAACTCAGTGAACTACTCATCATTTTAGTCCTCTGCACAACATTGGACTAGGAAAGAAACTAGTAACGTGTTTTTTTATGTTGAATTGGCTCTTTCCATGAGAGATCAGCATCTCTTAAAAAAAATGGAGATCCTTATAGTTATAGCTTTCAGTAATTGTACCTCTAGCTTGTGATGTATATTTTGTGGATGCTGAAGGATGTCTTATAATGGTTTATGTAGGACTTTGCCTAATATATCTGCGGAAGAATTTGAGTTGATTTTTGATGAGCTGGATGATAGTCAAGACTTCAAGGTATACTCATTTACTTGAGCTCTTGTACTAAATTCCAAGTAACCTATATACATACATAGAAATTCACAAACACAATTCCCACTCTCTCTCTCTCTCTCTCTCTCTCTCTCTCTCTCTCACACACACACACACACACACACACACAAAAGGTTTTTCATTAGTGATCCCAAAACTATTCCTTGCATCAGTTAGAAAAATCCATCAGTGGTTTAAAAATTTATCCTGTCCTTATGATTGTAAATTTTGTTACTGATTAAAAAAATGATTGTAAAGTTTGATAACTTAAACTCCTAGGGATAGTGCAATCGGCGTGGGACCGAGGAGGAAAATTAATATATATATTTGTTTCAGTGATACAAGGCTGGTAGTTATTTGAAATTACAAGTTGCTTTCTTCTTCAACTCATTATTTAAGCAATATATGGTGGACAAAGGAGAAAAATGCTTTTCATTCCTTCCCCTATTTTGCCTTCTTCCAACCAGGGCAAACTAGCTATCTATTTGTTTTCTGTAGCTTCCATTGGCTTCCTTCTCTTTTCCTACCTACTAGGTAGAGAAGCTTCCAGTTAAATAAAAGTGGCACTGGTTTGGTTTGGTAGATGAGATGAGATATCTCATATAATCATTACAACTTTCCCAAACTCCCACACAAAATATAATAAACAATTCAACTTTTTCAAATTCCAAAACAAAAATTATATTAAAAAATTATATTCTAACCATAATTTATTCAATTTTCAACTTTGATCTCATCCCATCTTATCTGCGTAACCAAACGAGGAAAACTTTGATCTTCAAGATGTGCTGGAAAAGACAAATGTACTGAGCTTTTGGTTATATCAGTCGATTTATCAACCAACATCCATCGCATGAGTTTGTTTACTTACCACTAAATGATTATTTCTGTCTTTGCTTGATTTTTATTTATCTCATATCCTAGAATTCAGATTATTTTGTAAACTGGATGGTATTATTTAACCCATTGAGAAGAAAGCTAAGTAAAACTTTTTTTTTTTTTTTTTTAATCTTTTAATATTTTTTCACTCTGTTAGTGATTTTTGCAGAAGATATTTTGTATGGTTATTTAATTTATTGTAAATACATTTCTCTCAATTGTTTGCTGGACTTCGCTTTTTTCACCTTTAGATCAACTTGGACGAATTTGCTGACCTTTGCAATGCCATTGCTCTAAAATTCCAGAAGGAAGATTCTGTAAGTCCAATCTGTCCTAGATCTGAAACAGAAGGAAGCTCTTTTTTTCCCCCTGCAGTGAAGACCTTTAGACTGTTTCTTGATACTGTGCATTATGGTTGCAGCCATCTTGCTTTGAAAAATGTCCATTCTACCATTCACCCTTCTCTGAAAAATTGAAAGGCTATGTACGGAGTCCCATATTTGGATACATTGTATCCTCCATTCTTGTGCTGAATCTGTTGGCTGTTATTGTTGAAACAACGGTATGGCTTCTATTTAAATAGAATTTGTGTTTTCCATTTGATCCTCTGATCAATCATATAAAGTTGATTGAAATATATTTATTTGATTTCTTGATGCAATTTATTGTCAAATCTCATCCTTTGTGACATAAAAGTAAAATTTTGCCATCACTGCATGTTTGAGATGAAACCGAGTTCAAATGGCTTTCAGTTTTGTCTAACCATTTTTGGTTTTATCTAACCGGGTTTTCCATTTGGTTATTGATTGGCTTTCCCTACTCCCTTCTTTCACTCCATGCCCAGGGGGCCTCAAATAAGTATTATAAAATCAAAGAATAAAAACATTTATGTTAAGAACATATGGGTAATCTTTTGGTGTGTTAGCAAATCTCGTAGAAAAGACACTGTTTAGTCTAAGTTTTAAATCTGAAGAAGTGTTAAATGCAGCTATATATCACACAGGCTGCATCAAAAAGTGTAAACATTAATGATTTCAAGATGCAGGAACAACAAAATGGCTCATAAACCTTGGGAATAACCTCAGGAGGTTACTTTGACCACATTGTACGTAGGTTAAATACTAGTGTCGGCGGCTGCGCACTCAAAATTTTATCAACCTGCACGCACAACTACTTGACTGCTCACTTACACAGGTCTACTGCAATGCAAAAACTAGAGTTTCGAGCACAGTTTACTTGTTTTTAAGGTTTTTCTATTAATGGCCCCATTCCCAGTCCCCAAATTGGTATTTTGAATTCTCTCTTTGGCTTTGAGTTATATTGAGCTTAATCAGAAAAAACCTTAAGATTTTCAGAAGTGAGGAGAAGAGAGAATTTTTGTTATGGATTATTGTGAGCTTGAGAGTTTTTTTATCACCTAGGTAGATTTGCTGCTAGATGTCCTAGTAAACCTTAGCATATCAAACCATCATTTTTCAGATAATTCATCTACATATTGGTAGGAGTCTGAAAAACGAGTTTCAAAGGCCCAAGGGGAATTAACATGGTGGAATAAAATCAGGCCAAGGGTACAAAAGTGTGGTGTTCGTAAAACAAATATGAAGGATTATGTGACTTGATTAGTGAGCAAGTTGAAACAGCATAACAAGAAGATCATGATGAATAGTCTTAGTGCTAATCTATGTGTGGGTTCTTTAAATCTGTAACCATTCCAAACTTATAAATGCTTCATTGACACATTTATTGGATTTAAAGCAAGTTTTTTAATTCACCGCTCTCTAGGTCTAGTTTATCCTTAGTATTTCTTCATTCAAAATTTTCAGTACACAAGCCATGTAAATAGAATTCAGAACTTATCTCAACAGCAGCAGCTCATGATCTTTAACAGCCCAATTTGGGGGAGAAAATTTAATTATTTTTGGAGCCAGATGGAACTGTCAATTTCATTATGGATGTGATGTCAGTCATAACTTCCAAAAGTTAGGCTTGGGGACATGAGTATATAAATTGCATTTGTGAGTTTATTATTTGAACATGAATATCAACCATCTATAATTTTGGGTTTGATATTTGCAGAATAACCACATGCACTAAGAAATATCAACATAATAATGTGTAATTGTCTTGGCTTAAATGCAGTACCCTCATCATGCTTTGATTTTTAGGATGGTTGGTGCATCTTATATAAAATGAACAGACAACTATTAGACATGACTTGACATGAGCATCATGTCTTCAAGTATTGAACTCACTGATCTTCAACAGTACTATCTTATAAAGTGTATCATGACTTCTTTTTCAGCCTAGGTTATTAAAAGTTTGCTGCTTTAGTTGCCCACGATTGCAGTGATTTTTATCTGCTGAGGATGCGGCAGTGTTTGATAATCCAAAGGATGTCCTGCAACCGCAGACCACACCACAATCAAGCGTTAGAGAGGAGTGTTTTTCCATGAAACTAAAAAGACGCCTGTTGAGTACTAATTATGCCTTCAATGCCAGATAATTCTTCTGAGATTTTTATGGAATGGCCCGGAGTCAATATTCAGAATGATGTTTAGCGTCAGATTTAGTTACCACAGGAACAGCCATTTGCACCCTCACTATCTGTCATTGTTTTCAGTTTGGGTTTAGATTAAGGAAATTCGTGATATATCTACCATCTGACTTCTGATCTATTTGATTTCGGATTATAATACAAAGGCCCATTCTATTTGCATTAAAATCTGAGAGAGAGAGAGAGAGAGAGAGAGAGAGAGAGCAGCCATGCATAGGTTCTAACTATAGGCAAGAGTTCTTTTTTTTCCTTGCATTTAAATAAACAGAATACTTCCCCTTTACAAACAGGGAAAGGGATGAGGAAGTCTTTCTAACCAACCAATGCTCCACAAGTGTAGATAGACAAGACAAAGATGCCCTGCTTCTTTCTAGATGAAAGAAAATCTGAAAGAACCACCAATGATATATATATTTAAGTTCCTTTATCAAAGATTTTTATACATAATTGACACTTCATACATGTATTTGGTCCTATAATTTTTTTTTTATGGGAAATACTCGCCACAAAAAAGGAATTACACAAAATCAATTCTACAAATTGATGTGGCTTGATGTGGTTCGTCAAATTGTAAAGTAAATCTAACAGTTTAGATGAAGCCACGTCAGTTTGTGGAATTATTTTCTGTAATTCCCTTGTGGATGAAGCAGTACTCTTTTTTTATTAAAGGTTTGTGCTTTCTTGACTACTGGCTCCTGAAGAATTGATTGTCAATTGACTCATTAAAATTGTATCCTGGCTCAATCATTGGTATGTCTAAGAGAGAGATTTATTTATTGCAGCTTGATATTGAAAACAATTCTGCTCAAAAGGTGTGGCAAGAGGTTGAGTTTGTCTTTGGTAAGTGCTTGTTGAGGAGTAACGTATCTTCATCTATGCATTTGTGCTGCACTAAAAACATATGGTATAAAATTGTTTCTGGTGAGCTTCTGAGTTGACGCATGGTTGCTGCTAAAATGGTCTAAACTTCCTGAATGATTACTTGTTTCTGTTGTGGAGAATTATGTGCATTTTCATTGGTTTAATAAGCTTTTAGTCATGCAATATTTAAAGCCTGCAGTTATTGTCAATGGCGGTTTAGCACTGTCCAGTCAGTCTTCTTCAGTGAAGTCTGTTTTATGACAAGAGTTTCAGGTAGTGTTGGAGTTAGTAGTGATTGAAACTCTTAGAATTTTGAGTACAGCTACTAAACTGAGATCATAATACAAAATATGCCTGAATCGGCCTGTTGTTCCCCTCGTCTGGTTTGTATATGAGACTCCTTTGGAACTGTTTTGCTTATTAAATCCTTGCTCCGTATGAATATGTCCTAGTTACTCAAGCTTTTATCTGATATATTGATACTCAGTTTTTGCTTCTGAAATTAATAGGTCAATTTTTTTTCTTGTTCCACAGGGTGGATATATGTATTTGAAATGGCTCTAAAAGTCTATGCATTTGGATTTAAAAATTATTGGAGGGATGGTCAAAACCGTTTTGATTTTCTCGTCACATGGGTAATAGGTAATTGGCTTGGAAGAATATAACCTTTTATCGCACTGCTAATTACTTGTATAACATATAACTTTTACAAAGCATGGTGCCGGCCTATGGGGCATCAGAATAAGAATAACTCCATTCTTTGATGGAAATGTTAATAAATCCACTTCTGCAATCATAATTGGTCCATTCTTTGATTATTTCATATTAAGAATCATTTGAATTTTTTACTTTTGTTATTCTGCAGTTATCGGAGAAACCTTAATTTTTGTGTCCCCTGATGGACTAGCATTTCTTTCCAATGGAGAATGGTAGGGATTTTTTATTTTTTATTTTTCTGCATAGCATGAAATTATTTCTTGTCCCTCACTATATTTTCCTGATTGTTTGCTATAAATGTTTTGGTTTAATGTGAAACCTTTTGAAGAATAAAAGTTCCTTAGTCTGGTAATGATGAAAAATCATTGGGTGTAGCTTAAGGGTTAGATGCTAAAACAGTTCCTGTGACTTGCCTTTTGGACAGATTAGTCTCTATACTCTAATTTTGTACTTTTGACTTCCTATGCGGTCAACTTCGATCAAATCAGTCATTCCGTTAATAATTTTATTAATTATTTGCTAAATGGCATGTCAACACCAATCGTTAAGTGCCGTATGCCATCTAATAAATAAAAAAATTAATTATGGAAAAAATCACTTAAAAAATTAGATAGCCTAGGTGGACCTAGGCATGGCTACCTTGATGACCCAAGCGTGGCTTGGGACCTCGGTGTTTGTTTTGACGCGGCTCTCAATGATTGGTACTGACATGGAGCTTTAAAAGATTATTAACAGATTACTAACGGAAAAACTAATTTGATCAAAGTTGAAAGCACAGGAATTAAAAAGATTCAAAATTAAGAGTACAGGGACTAATTTTCCAAAAGGCAAACCACAAGGATCATTTCCGTACTGAACACTAATTTTAAATGACCACCCCGTTGTCTTCATCTCCCAGACTAGGATACTTCTCAATGATATTTAGAATTTTTTGGGGTCTCGAGGGGGCGTGGAAACACATAGGAACTCTTGAATGGAAATTGAAAGGAAATGTGACTCTAGTTCCTTCAGAAATGGTAAGATCTTTGGCACAAGAAGAATAGGTTGGTCTGTATCATCTTGACTTGGTTCTGCTTTTTCTATTTTTTTAAGAAGAATTCTATCACAGAAGTGGTAAAGGTGATATGAAATCGATTAACTGAGGAAAAGGGACAGAGTATCTTCTCATTTCTAAAAACAAAGGATAGCCCTACCAAGGAGCAGATTGCTTGAATGGAGGAACACTAGCACTCGTGTCATTGGTAATGCTCTTAGCTTAGGATCTAAATCATTAGATGTTATTTCTGGTGTACCTTTTTCCATTTGGATTGCACGTTTTTATTTTTCATCCTAAAAAGAGGTTTTATTGTCTAGCTTTAACGTGGATCTTTACCTAGCTAAAGATTGCACTAGAGACAATATTTAAATCGGAAGTAGATGTTGATGAAATCTTGAGTCAGATAGGATGTGATTGGGGCAGGAAAAATGATTTGTACCCCTTAATCTGGCTGAGAGCAAACTTTGGGAGAAGAATCCTGGCATTCGTAGTTGCATCAAAAGCCAATGTCTATGGTTGTCAGTGGGGTTGGTCCAAGACCTTTTAATTAACCAAAACTTGTACGAGTCTGGTTTCAAGCTTTGCTATCTTTGGATCTCATAGTAAAAAGGATTAACAACCTTGATGTCATTCTATTTGTCTATTAATTTTTCAACAACACTAAACAATGTGTTGGCAGAGAGTATGCCTTTAGAGAGGAGAAAATGACTGAAAAGATACACGTGGTTAACTTTTTAGTTGAAAACGGGTTTATGAAGGTAACCATAATTTTGTTGGGACTAGGCATAGTTCGATTGAGTTCGGTTTTCTTTAATTGGCTTATTCAACAGCACAATTGGAGAGGAATTATACCAGTATCAAGCTTTAATCCATTAATCTGTACATAATTGGTTTCTTCTGATGCTAAAAAATTCTAAAGTCACAAGTTTTAAATGGTACTTCTATGGTTATAATAGCTATTTAAGCGCTCGCTTACCTATGAATGCATATCTACAATTAAATCTCATCGTTCTATGTCAACAGGATTCGCTACCTTCTCCTCGCAAGAATGTTAAGGTTGATAAGGCTACTGATGCATGTTCAGCGTTACCGTGCCTTCATTGCCACTTTCATAGCCCTTATACCAAGCTTGATGCCATACCTTGGGACCATATTTTGTTTCCTTTGTATTTATTGTTCTCTTGGTGTGCAGGTAATTCTTTTGCTTGCTTTCAAAGAAAGTAATTTACTAAAGATGCCCTCTCTGATCACCTTCTTCATTAATTTGTGCTTCTCTATTGTTGGGATTAAGAAAATTGTATAACCTGTACTGATCTTTTATTTCTTAATTCAGTATATTTGGAAATATTAAGTTTATAGTGTCCCAAATCTATTCTTGGTTATGTATGTTTGTAGTTTTAAAATTAAATACAGTGTAGGTCATCCTTATGTATAATTGATTGTCGTTGTGTCAAAGGCTCCAAGTCATCTGCATTTTAAAGGTTGAAATTGTGGTCTATCGATCGTTGTTACTTAAAGTGGCATATCTTTTGGACATCTGATGTCCCCTTTACGTTACTGTTACAACATTCTTCCCAATTTGTTCTGTTTTCTATCTGATTTATAGATCTTTGGTGGAATTGTCAACGATGGAAATGCCAGTTTGGAAGGAACAGATCTTGCTGATTACGAGTATCCTTTATTTTACTGAAGGAAGTATTTCCTTGGCTTTGATTCAATCCATCCATCGCATGACTCTGATATCTTTCTGTATGATACTGACAAAAAAGGCTAATTGAGTAATTTTAGGCAATTCTATTAGCTATCATTATTTAATCTCTTTTGGCTTGTTTCTCGTTCCTGCAAAGGTTCTAGTGCTAGAGAGAGAGAATGCTGATATCTTCAGTCACTTTAGTTTTCTTGACAAAATCAGCTATTTACTTTTCAATTTCAACGACTATCCAAACGGAATGGTGACACTTTTTAATCTACTAGTTGCGGGAAATTGGCAAATGTGGATGGAGGTATGACTGCTGTCTACAAGTATTTATAAGTAGCATATACTATTCTGCGTTATCATCTTTTTCTGATTAGTGAATGGTATTCTAGGTTGAGTTGTTCTCTCATGATGCTTGTTCCCATGGAATCTATCAGGGAAATTGACTAACTACTGCCTGTTTCTCTTATATATTTTCACATGTGATCATGAGCATTTGGACATTTTTTATTCTAATCCATTGTGTGATGGAAGATTGGGTGGCTTCTTTGTGCGAGAGGTAATGATAGGTTAACAACAATGAAGTACCTACCCCAAATACGTGGATAGGAAGTGTAAAAATTATGATAATTTTTTTTTTTGCCATTCATTCCGAAGATTTCACAAATCCAAACCACCAATGCATGCATCTCGAAGCCAAGCAGGACCCTAGGGATTTGTGTAGGCGCCACCTAATGTATCCTGTATTCTGTATTACTTGATCTTGTGCCATCAGGCCCAGTACCAAGTCTAGAATCCTTTTGGCTCAGTGAGGTTACTTTGAACAAAAGCATTACCCGATAGAAAATCTTCTCAGTTTGAACCATATGTAGTTCATACAGCTGATACTATGAATTTGTAACATGTTTGAGCATTCCTTTGTTTTCGGCAGGTCATCTTTAATTCTGTGCTTTTACTTTTATGGTTTGATTAGTTAAAGTGGAATTGTAATTGTAGTCTACACTTCGATTCATTAATTAATTGTGTTCACCATTTCAGAGCTACGAGGAATTAACCGGAACTTCATGGACACTCGCTTATTTTTTCAGCTTTTACTTGATAACAGTGTTGCTGCTGTTGAATTTGGTAAATTTTATTCATTAATACTTCCCTATTTCATTTACCTTGTCATTTATGTTATATTTGTTTTAGAAGTAATACCCACACCCAGTGAGTTTTGAACTTGCTAAAAAGGGAGATGTCATTTAAGCTAAAGCTCGTTGGCTTGTAGTCTAGGCCCAGTTTGGATAAGCAGTTGGTTTCATCTCATCTCATCTCAATTTCTAAACATTACTCAAACACAAATACTTTTTAATTTCTCTTTCATACTTTTTCATCTAATCATTACTAATAATTACAACTTTCCCAAACTTAAAAAAAAAAAAAAAAAAAAAAATCAACTTTTTCAAATCCCAAATAAAAAATAATATTAAAATTTATATTCTAACAATATTTTGATTTTATAATTTTTTATTGAACTTCTACCCTTTCATTTCCCAAAACCCAATAAAAATCTTAATCCAAACTATTTCACTTCTATTCACAAATTATCTCACTATTGTTCACAGATTTTTCATTTTATTTCATCTGACTATCCAAACAAGGCCTAATTGTTGCAGAAGCACAATGCCTGCCATTTGTTTGTTTTGTGATTTATTGGGTAGATCAACTTGTTTTTTGAAATGGGTGCTGCAGTAACATATTATCTGAGCGGACTAAACCAGAAGTTAAAATATATATTTACTATTATATTTCCTCTAATTTCACCCAGAGGACATTAATCACCTTTCTCTAGGAAACACTATTGAATCGTAGCCTTACATGATTAAACCGAAAACCCTTATAGCTAGTGTTTGTTGGTTCGGTTTGGTTAGATAAGGGTCCCTGGCTCCGATATCCAGATTTTACATTGGACAGGGTCTTTAAGAGTAACTTCCTTTGAATGTTTTTGGGATCTTTGAATTGGGAGTATGGAACATGACCACTGCAGCCTTCGCTGCTATGGTTGTCCTGTCTTGATCTTAATTGTATTGCTTATTGCAATTTGTAAGTAAAATTAAACTTGGAAACTTCTCTTCAATGCAATTTCAGATTATAGCTTTTGTCTTGGAGGCATTCTTTGCTGAAATGGATCTTGAGTCATCAGAAAACTGTAATGAGCAGGATAAGGTTTGTAGTTGTTCTGAACTATTTATTACAATGGAAAGTATACTGCCATGTCCCTCTGTGAAAAACTGATCATGATGCAGATAAATTACTCCCCTCTTACTTAAATGTTATATTAAGAAAATCTTTAATAAATGAATACAGATGCAAATCAAGAAACAAAAATATGGCATGGATGCTGTCTAAATTGTGAATTTTGGGTTTTAAATTAACCATCAGACTAATCCTTTTGAAGGAAGAGATTCATTCAAAAGTTGAGGGGTTTGAGTTTTAATGCATACAACCAAGAATACTCCTAGGTTTGCCTACTGCTGATTTTCATTATTAATTCACTCGCATGTCAACAGTTATATAATAATGCACGTAATTTGAAGTTTCTTAAAGCTAAAATAGTTTGAAAGGTTGTAGGTTTACAGAATAATGTTGCTCAAAACATCAATGGTGTTTATAGGGTTATGTTAGGTCAAGATGGAGGTTCTGCTGCAAATTGCTCAGCATTGCCTATATGTGTTCTGAAAGTTACCTTATGTCTAGATATTTTGCTACTCTCTTTGGTAAATCATTTTAAGGTGTTAAAGGACACATGTAAGTGCAATTTCTTTGCATAATTGAAATGTTTAAATCATTCTTCTATCCGTACAACTTATCATCTCCATTAGAACTGCTTAACGAGCTATCTGTTAATTGTACAAGTAATACTGTGAACTTGTCAGTCAAAATGGCTCAAATTGTTTAAAAATACTTCCCAATGGTACAATTTGTCGCTGAAACTTGATTGAATTTTTCTGAGTAGGACTCTTTAAATAGTAAGAAAATTCTCTTGAGCAGCAACAGATTTAGCAATAAGAATATTCACTTAATTAGTTTCTTGTAGTAGTTTTTCTTTCCCCTTATAGTGGTGTCTAATATTTTTTCTCACCTGATTTTATTTTTCTAGCAAAAGTGGTTTCAAATTTTAATTATTATTTTTTTTACATTCTTAAAACTAGGAAGTGGATGGAGGAAAGGGTCGTCGACGATCTGTGGGGTACCTATGCGAACTAGTTGTCACTCCAAAAAGCTCACGTTTACTTTCATTTTGGATGTCAAAGATAACCTGGTCTCATTTTTTTGTTTGGTGCAGCACAAAATCACAAAGCCAAAGGGTTGATGCTCTTCTTCACCATATGTTGAGTGCAGAGCTCGATCGACCAGAGTCTTCTAATTCATAGGTTGGCATCATTCCAATTTTCATAACTGAATTATACCTAATGATATTGTTGTGGAACATAGAGAGAACACAAACAAGAGGGAAAAGCCATTTGTTCATGCTTGTGTTTATTCATTACTGTTCCACTATATATGCTAAACATACAATTGGGGAGATGGTCTCATAATCAACGCCATAAGTTTGAGTGTAACCCTAAGCGACCAAGCGTGCTTTTAGATGTTCCACATAACCATTAGGATGGAATTTGACTTTGTACACCCATTTACAACCAAGAGGTTGTTTATCCGGTAGTAGTGGAACAAGACCCATGTCCCACTATGGTGAAAAGCGTCCATTTCATTCTTCATAGTTGTCCTCCACCCCGGAGCATCCTGGACTATTTTAGGAACAAAATGCTTTGAAAGTTGAGAAGTAAAACGTGAGAATGAAGGAGATAAGGCATGACAAGAGACAAACTGGCTAATTGGATGTTGAGAAACACGAGAACGAGTACATTTTCTGAGAGCAAGAGGCTAATTGGTGGAGGCATGGGAGCCAATGGTTGTAAGGGAACAATGGAAGGCACTGGGGGAAGAGTGGGTAAGACTGGGTGAGGGTGAGAAGGAAGGGTAAGAGTAGGTAATGGTAGAAGATCACGCTCACCAATCAAAGATGTGTATGAGAATAGGATATGGACTCAAAGAATGTGACATCAACACTATTGAAGTAGTGTCTAAGAACGAGATTGTAGCAGCAATATCCTTTTTGAGTCCAGGATTAACCAACAAAAATACATTTGGTAGCACATGGATCAAGTTTATCAAAACTTGGGCCAAAGTTATAAACATAACAAACGCACCGACAGATTTTTGG